>JAPMOR010044297.1:33518-61773 GCA_026543865.1 Argiope aurantia
GGATCTTTTAAAAAGAATGTGCTTACTTGACAGTTTCTACCCCTTCACGCCGAGCCTGAGAATGTGTCGGCGTTTAGTCGATTCAGCAATTTTATAAAGCTTCGCTTGAATTAATTAAGTAGAGAAAGTGGAATTGGATCAAGCAATAAGAGAATGAACTTACTATGGGCTAAATTAAGATAAAATCTTAGAAATTAATTAAATTGAAATTAAGAGTTTGAAATATCATTACACACATATATATAACACCACAGAAAAGACACTTCGAATTTCTAACTTCGTTTTATTTCCATCCCGGGAGGCATGATTTATAAAGAGCAGAAGCGGCGAGCACAACACAGAACGACACAAAACGAAATGAGGAAAAGCTAAAAGATAGGGAAATAATTTATCCCAGGTCTTATATACCATGAGATTTTGATACGAATTTCTCTACATGCGCCGATTTAGACAAGGGAAACTCAGGGACCTGTTACAATAATTTGTTTAGATCAGCAATATTTTATCCCTTCACTCGGAGTGTGGGAATTTGTCAGCTTTTTAGCTGATTCAACAATTTTAGAACTCGTGTTGAATTAATTAAATAGAAAAAATGGAATGGGATCAGGAAATAAGAGAATATTTTAGAATGAAGTTAATATGTGCTGAATTGAGCTAAAAATTAGGAAATTAATTAAGTGTCATTTAGATTTTAAAATATCATTACACACACACACACACACACACACACACACACACACACACACATATATATATATATATATACACAGAGAGAGAGAGAGAAAGAGAGAGAAACAGAGAAAGGCTATAATGGTAATAAAATTCTAAATATTTAAACAATGGTGTACAATATCTATAGCTAGTCATTTAAAGGGGAAAGGAGATATTTGAAACATCTTTTCTCGTGATGCGAATCGCCCTTCACATTGAGCAGTTACATACCTTTTAAATTGAACTGTAAACTGTGCCCTGTGTTATTAGCCTTTTCAGTGACTGTCAATAAAAAGTAGGTTCGAACTTCCGAAAACCTTTATCTGCATTTGCTTTTAAAAAAGTCACCACTTCAGCGAGATGCTCTGCGACGAATCAGGTCATAATGTTTTTTTCCCCAGAATCATTATCAAAAGAATTTTCCCAAATCACTTTCCTCAATCCTGCATCTGCCATCGACGAAATAGAAAAGGTTTATCGGTGAAAATACTCCAAAATATCAATCGCGCGCTCAGCGATGATTATTTTTTTTATCAACAGACAACGAAACCAAATTTCGATTCACTTCGATTCGTGTGAGTTCAATTTCAGCGTGACGAGACGATTTATGTTCGCCGCATTTCAACAAGAAGAAATGAATGCGGCATGCTCAATTGAGATATTCTGAAATAAAATAACTTTGCATTGAATGCGTAATAAAGTAAAATACAAAGTAAGAGAGGTAAATGCTTGAAGATAATTTCACACTCGGAGTATCTACTCTAAACAGTGGCAATCTCTACACCATTTAGAGATGGACTTCCATTGGCAAAAGGCTCTAAACGAAAAAAAGGAATATATTTTGTATTGCTTAAGTCAACCCAGCTGAAAAAAGTTAAAAAGTCTTGATTTTTATACAGTTCTCTAGTTCTATCGATTAAATGTAATAAATTATTCTAGACATACTACACACACAAAAAAAAATGCAAGATACACACATATAAAACACACGAATTGTACACACATAAAAAAAAAATCAAGTGTTTCTCCAATCAAAACGAACCCAAGTAGGAAGATTTTTAATATCACTACTTTAGAAGATTTTACGTCATTTGAATAGCCGCTTCATAGAAGATCTGCCAATGAATACATGGCGTTTCCGTGGATTCGGATGAATGAATAGTTCAAGGTTTTATATCTAGGTGGCAGAACTGACTAATTTGTTTCTTGTCTAATATGTTAGAATGTCATGATTAAAGATAATTAAGAAAACCGTATAATTATTTAGACAAGGTAATTTTTAGCATAATATTTATTAAATCAAACTACATAAAATATATTCTTTACTTCATACAATTATTGCATTTTCCATTTACAAGGATATGCTTATCTCTAATAGTTTAGAAAGTAGTTATTGGGCTACGATTGGAATAGGCACCTTTTGTAGTTCAGTCAATAATTTTTTGCAAATCTGTATCTGAAATGGAGACCCATTCTTTTAATTTGAACAACATATTGTTTATGATTCATTTCTAGAAAACATCAATATGGAAATGTTAGCTCCAAAATGGATCCAGAAAAAAATTGTATTCTGAGAGAAATGGAAAGGGCAGAAATTCATTAAAATTTTATATAGTTTAAAATGGATTATTTTATCCAGCAAAACTCTCACGAATTTCTAGAAACAGTTCCACTATTCGGTTACTGCCTCTGTCATTCTCTCAACGAACGTGACGTCATCAAGAAAGGACCATAAGAAACGAAGAGAAAGCCCGGGAATATCGGGCGTTGCATTGTTGAAATGGCCAGCATAAATTTGCATGTCAGAAGGAAGTGGCTATTGTTTGACCGCTCTCTGATCGTGACCACGAGGAGGAGGAGGGGGGGGGGCGAACCCACCCCTGCAGGCCTTGTGATTTAATTACGCTTTGCGGCCGCCCGATTAACAGGGCCCGCTCGATTACAGTGATTAAATCATTAAGTCGGCCGGAGATAGAGTGATTAGAGCTGCTTTTCCGCGATTGCTTTTATTGGAGATTGCAGACAGCCTTTTGTTTCCTCTTGAAATCAATTACTCTGGGTTTGTTTCGTTTGTTTGTTCCACTTTGCCGGTGTTATGACTATTATTACTTGTGGTGGAAGAATGTGGTCAAGGCACTCGGAGGGAAGGTACGGGAAGGAAGAAAATCGAACACAAATATTTGATTAGTTTTATGTTTTTCTCCTATTCTGATGCATTTGTACGATCATTTTTTTAGCCTTTTTACAGCTTTAAAGACAGGATGGGAATTCTATGCATCTTGTAAACTTGAGCAGTGCGGTTTCGTGCATTGGAAAGGAATTCCTTCGTTTCTCCCCCTGGATTCAAAATACCATACAGATATATACGAGTTAGTTAGATATCTGTATAGCCGTAGTTACATTACAAAGATCACATATTTCTGACGCTTATCGATACAGCTTGTTGCGTTTTTAAAAAAATTATTACCCTCACGCACCCATTGATATAGAAATGCGTCAAAAACTAAATGAAGATCTACAATTTCGGAGCAATCAACAATCGGCTGTCCAGTTCATATTTTCGGACAGATTTTCGAATTCAGAGAGGTCTAGAAAGTTGAGACTGTTATATTCTTGAAATCGAATCGTTTTGCCGTTACAGCAAGCTCACTTTGGATACTGAAAATTGTACTGCATCATATATCAGGGAAAAGTAGAAGCGAAAATGACTCAAAGAAAGCTCAGATAATAATATTAATTTAAATGAATTAATTTTTTTTTTCAAAAAAGGTATTCAATTCAATGTGGCTTGGCGAATTTCTTCATATGCAGAATTTTCATTTATCTCTTTTTTATTATTATTATTATCTCTTTTAATGTAATATAATATATATACATAAAAATAAACATGCATATTAAAAGTAAAGTCTCTAAAATAATGGAAAAAATAATAGAAGAATATAGTAAAGAAGGGCAAAAGAAAAAACGCACGTGAACGAAAAAGTGGGGAGAGATATGTGTAGCCCGAACTGCAGGATGCCACAATTCTTGGAAAGTGATAAAAATATATCACCAATATAGAATAGAGACATAAAAAGTAAAATATTGCATTTAAAGTGCATTGAAGCCTGTACATCATTAAATGACGACACAATGGCTGTTTACGTGTTGCTGGCGCTATTGGCAGGGAAACGCGCATCTTGGCAAAATTGCCAAGTGTGTGGAATGACGGTAATGATAGAAATGAAGCAAAATTTTATAGAAAAGAAATATATTTAGAAAGAAAAATTATAGTTAGAAAAGTTTAAAAGAACAGCTATAGTGAAAAAAGTATTGCAATTTGAAACAGAAAATCGAATTCTTCAGCATTGATATCCTATGTGTGCTACAGAATTATTTTTATAATTTATGTAATATCTCAAAGAATAATTCAGTAAAAATTTGTCTGATTCATCATACAATTCAAATTTCATAGTTACTTTCAAAAGGATATAAATGATGTAAATTAGAATATTGATGATGTAAATAAATAATGAATTGATGCATAAATGATGTAAATTATTTATTTGAGTTAAAAAACAAACTTCTGAAAATAGTTAAGAAGCTTACATAGTCCTTTGGTGCTGAGGAATCATGAATAGTGACATATTAATGGAGCTCCAATTTTTTAATAAATAAACGTCTCTATCTTCTAAATTTTATACAGTCCTTCGATCCTAAGAATAATGTTTAGTAAAATAATTTTGGCAATTTAAAGTTCTGCGATCTTCTGCGATTAAATCTGACCTGGTTATAATGATTATTATCCCCAATTTCAGTATTTTAGCATTGGGAAAACTCCAAACGCTGATTGACAAACTTTCTTCAGGTTGGTCGATTGCCTAAAATCGCGTGTTTTTGAATAGTGATATTTAAATTTTTGTAACTTAATCAATTTTATTCATAAAATATTGAATTTTTTTTATTTAAAATATTAGTGTGTCAAGAATATTTTATTAAATATGATTCACAGAATAATGGATCTGTATAAATATTTTAAATTCATAATTTATCAAAACTTTTATTGATTCAAACTACATAAAACATAATTATTTGCTTCATATATACCATTTCTCTGTTAGATGTATATGTGTATACTAACTGTTTACAAATTAGCTGTTTGGCTCAGATTAGAGAGGATATTCCATAGATATTTAACTAGATCTTGAATGCAAACAATATGAGATATAGCGACGAAGGAGCCGAAAACCAGTTCTGTCTTAAATAAAACTGAATATTCAATTAATAATATAGACATTTTAAAAAATCGGTGAAAAATTTTTCTTGCATTCACTTTTTTTTAATATTTATTCAAATAGACACGTGGTGAAAATTGCATTTTCCTAGGTTTAGTTTGCGGTGAAAATAAGCTTAATCTTTTAATTTGAACTTTTTCAGCTTAATGGCAACACATTGATATAAGCTATTTTTCCATTCAGGTGTAACATGCTCGTGCAGTTTCACTTTTATTTTTATTTTGTGTGAAACAAATTGTTGAAAAATGTGCTTAAATCATTTTAAAAAATAAAATTCATTTGTATGTTAAAAAAATGATATGTTTGAAAAGATAATTTTTTGAACTTGTTGATGATGATGTAAATGTCATTTTTACGCGGTGATATTTTCAATAACTTTTGTGAAAAACACCAAAACTTCGCTTAATTTTTAATTAATTAAAGTTATAATTGATACTCCAAGAACAAAATCGCTCCTAAATGTACATTCCCACTTTCCAAGGTATGTATATGCCAACTTTTATGGCTCTATGTCAAATGGTCTGGCCATTATAAACGTCAACACACACACGAACACGGACGCACGCGCATCTTTATTATAAGTAAATATGAGGTTCTTTCTTCAGTGTTTGCTTTAGTTTTTGAAAGAATTTGCATCGTTGCTTGTTTCATTGATTTTAACAAATTGGTTTATAATTGTGCTTTTGTAAAATTGTAGGAGACAAAAAAGAATTCCAGAAAAACATATGTATTAAAGTTAAATTTCGATTCTTGAGCTTCTTAGCTTCATTCTCTGTTATGTAGAACATGAAAACTGCACTTGCATATTAAAGAACAATAACAGTGAATGAATTCCTCTGAAACAATAAACTTGATCGAATAGAGACTTGTGTTATGGAGCTTGAAAAATAGGATGCTCGTTGAAAGTGATGAAAAGGCAGTCTTTTATAAGGAGTCGCTTTCTGATCTTTATACATTCTTTAAAGTGTAAAAAACATCTTTTTAATATTTTAAGATGCTATTTTAGTAGTCTCCAATTCATATCAACGGAAGTTGAATCCATTGTCACAACTTTTATAACGACCCTTTCCAAATTCTTGCTAATTCAGCACTTTTCGGAGTTCTAGAAGTCTGGGATGATTCGTTCATTGACTTGCTTTTGTTCCTGAATTTAAAATAGGAAAGTTTTGTGTTTAATTAAACAAATTGGTGTTGAAAAAACGAATTTTAAAATCGCGGCCAAACTGAATTTAACACATCGACATATTACTTTTGACGCCTATAGAAATATTTGAAATATTCAACTTCTTCGTAAACGCGTGCTTAGTTAATTCCAAACTAATAAGTGTACTGTGGCTGCGATGGATAGCATTATTTCCTGATAACGTGACAACGAAACCTCGGAAGAGGGAAGGTGACGATCTTGAAGTGGCATTCTGTGTCTGTATTCTCACGAACGAACGTGAGGGAGAGACACGTGAGTTTAGTTTCGCTGAAAAAAATAAGCCGCCTTCCTTTTTATTTATATTACCACAATTATTTTTGTCGATACATTCCTGTTGATCTTAATACTCATTCGCAGATTCCAGGTGCAATCGAACAAATGTAACATTGAGATCTAATATTTCACCTTTCCGTGCACAAAGAAAGGTTGCAGAGAATAGCGGAAGATTCGGCTTCGGTGTATTTTGAATCTCGGCGTTCAGATAATTAAAATGAGAGTAGCTTCGAGATGTGCAACTTCTTAAAAGATATCAAATAAGAATTTTCGTGTTTTGTGTTACCTTCTCAGTGTGAAATGGTGGAAATATGAACGAATGGAGCATCTTAAAAAACATCGATAAATGCATTTACTTTGAAAAGCTCAGCAGCCGACTTCAGGATTGCTATAAAATAGCAATTCTTTTCCTTTATCCGGAATTCATAACATACAAAAACAACAAAAAAAAATACTGTCATTGCTAAAAAATTTGATCCAATGATTTTTGATCGAAATTGTGACTCCGCGCTTCAGAGCATCCGGATTTCCCTCCCTCTCATAAAGTTTTCTATCCCAGGAGACGTGAAAATCAAAATTCAGAAACCGAAACAACCAAAAAAAAAAGTGAAAGTCTTAACTCCAAAATTTTTATCAAATTTCAGATGAGAGCCATGAGAGGGAAAATCATTCTGTCATTCATTGTGCGACTGACATGCATGCGAACATTTTGAAGATCGTCGATATTTTCCTTGAAAATAAAATCAAGAGAAGAATTTTATTTTAAGTCATTCTCATTAATATTAATAGATAGCATAGTATATATCCTCGTACATTTTCAACTGCGCATTGCAGCGACATCGAGACAGAGCCGACCTACTCCGTAAAAGGGCCTGGGTGTAAAACATTATTTGGGGCTTTAAATTTATTGTAAAGTAAAAATATTTACAAACACGAACACATATTACCATTGCATGTTTATTTAATGCAGGGTTTTTTTGTTGCCATTTTTCACTTTGGAAAAATTATAATTTTTTTTTCCGGCGCTTAATATCGCAAGTGCATTTAAGTATTTTGGACACATGCTTAATCGAAGACAATTCTTCATTAATTTTTAATTTGCTGATACTGACAATGTAAAGAAAAGTTTAAACACAATTAATACATACGACTAAAACTGACTTATAAATAGGCACGATGTTAGAACACTCAATCAACTGTCTCAAATGAGGTACGACAATCGGCGACCGGAGTTTCCCAGAGACTGAAATGTTGATTGTTTCAACATTTTAGTGCTCAGTATTTCATAATTTGATCTCAGAAAATAAATACGTCAGTTTTTATTTATTTATTTAGAAGTTGAAGTGTCAAGAATATTTCATAGAATTGGATTCCTTCGGAGCAAAGGCCTTATTATTACGTCAAAGGAATTTATTATTTACGTCATTTAAATCCTTTTGAAGGTGAAACTAAAAATTGAATCTATAGTATATCAGATAAATTTATATTTAATAATCCTTTATTCAATATAAATTCTTTATTCAATAAAATTTCTTTCTTTTTAAACATGAATTAAAGAAATTGTTTTGTAGTGCACATAAGACTATTGCCGAACGATTCTGTTTTCTGTATTTTATTTTCAATAAAACATGTTTGGTTTCAGCAAAAAGATTTTTCGTACTAACAGAAGTTTAATCGCTTCCACTTTAAATGAAAGTTCAAATTTTACCAGAGCTAACAGTAAGTCAGAGAGATACATAAAAGCGTAAGGCTTCTACACGGGTGAAATGAAAAGTTTCCGGCCTGACCTAGAGTTGGCGTTGCCGGAATTATTTTGTCTAAAATACTTCAAAGTACCATCTTTGTTTAATACTTCTTGCATATTTTAAAAGATTTGTGTTTGGTTGTTTTTTGTCTCTGATGTTTTAAAATTGTCTTCTTTTGTTTTTAGCTGAATATGGAGAAAACTTTGAGCTGTGATAAAATATTTTTTAATAAAAGGTTTATCTCCAACGGATATTAAAACTGAGTTAGATACTGTACTGGGGGAATCTGCTGCTTCATTTACAATTGTTAAAACATGGGTTTCAGACTTTAAATGTGGTCGTACAAGCACTCTGGAGGCGGAGCGTGCTGGAAGACCAAAATTAGCCACTTCAGATGAAATCATTAAAAAAGTTCACAAAAATATTATGAATGATAGCGGATTGAACTCGAGGTTGCTGAGTCTGTTGGTATATCCAAAAAACACATATTTTAATCGATGTTTTGGGTACGAGAAAGTTGTCAGCAAGATGAGTGCCGCGTTTGCTGACCTTGGATCAAAAACTGCAGCTCATGATGATATCAGAGCTGTACAATTCAAATCCAACTGATTTTTTTTGCGACGTTTCCTTACTGTGGATGAGACATGGAGCCATCACTATGCTCCAGAGATCAAACAGCAATCAAAACAGGGGACAGCGCATCACGAATCAACACAAAAACAAGCAAAAAGGGCGCCATCTGCTGGAAAGTTTATGGCAACAGAATATTGGGACGTTAAGGGAATTTTACTATCGGATTATTTAGAAAAAGGCAATACCATAAGTGTTGAATATTATGTTAATATTTTGGATAAATTGCATTCCAAAACCAAAGAAAATAAACCAGGTTTAGCCAAGAAGAAAGTCCTGTTTCACCAGAACAATGTTCCCATTTACAAGGCTGTCATTGTGACGGCAAAACTTCATGAACTGAAATCCTTTCTCGTCCACCGTATTCTCCATATATGATCCCCTCGGACCACAACTTCTTCCCCAACCTCAAAAAATTTCTGTCTGGAAGTAAATTCTGTTCTGGTATCGAAGTCATCTCAGCGATGGACAGCTCAGTCATTTTTGAGGCTTTAGAAGAAAGCTGCAACAGAGAGGGGATCCAAGCATTGCCGCACCGTTGGAGCAAGTGTATGTCTTTAGAAGACTACGTTAAGAAATAAAGCAATTATTAAACATTTTTTTTTATTTTACTTGTTATGTCGGAAATTTTTCTATCCACCTTCGTATAAAAGCATGAGTTGCATGACTATCAAAGTTTGTAAACCTAAAAATATTTAGCTAAAGAAGCAAATAACATATAAAGCTACATAAAACGACTAATAGGAAATTTTAGAGACCATTCATTCCGTTTAAACAACTGGTTGTCAAAGGCGGCTAGTTTGTACTACTATTTTCCACACACTCCAGATCTGTAGCAAATCACTAGATGAAGGAAATTAATATATTGCTTATCAATCAGTAAATATCTTCTCCTACATCTTTCGATTCTCTTCACTGATGATGACCCAAGAGATTGCTCAAGTGTCAATCGAAATCATTTCGATTGACACTTGAGCAAGAGTGCGAAGGGTAAACAAATTTACAAATGTTTTGCATCGATCGCCAAGCAGAACTTATTTCCCAAATTGCTCTGCTACTTTAATGCATAATTTATACAATGCAGTTTTATATTTAAAAGGAACGATGCTTAGTGTTCTAGTGTTTTCCTGTTGCTCTAAAAGGAGAAAGCATCATTTGTTGCGTATCCGATGAATCTATTAGTAGCTTTGTGCATGCTAACAATCTGAATTTTCCACTGCTGTACACATTTTATGAAACCACGAATGAATTGTCCATCTTACAGCATTTCCAGCAAGTGGAGTATTATTCCACATCTAAAATCTTTTGAACAATGCCGTCCCATTATCAAGTCAATTCAAATTCGGAAATTCTAATAAGCCATTTGATCGGGATCCGGTATATTATTTTATATATTTTGCATATAATATTTCCTTTTTTTCCATGCATTTTTTTTATTTAATTTGTCTTATTTATATTTATAATGAGGGAATCCTGTAGTCAATTTTTACTGAAATCCTGTCATGCTAAAATTTTATAGTTCTATGCACTTAGGTGCTTAATGATAATTTCTTGCTTTAATACTTTCAGAACTGAGTTGATTTGCCCAAATTTGTTTTAGAAGCGCATGTGGTTGAAGTTTTGAGAGGAAAAATAGATTTCAAGGTTCCATAATATTAAAGCTTAAAATGATTAAAATGATAAAATCATTTGAAGATTTTTAATGAATGAATATCCTAAACATTATACCAAATCTCATTCCAATCAAATCTCAATCAATTTTCCAAACTATGTCATCCCGTTTCCCTTTCAAGTTAAAACGATTTTAAATAAAAGATCTCCATTTTCACACAAACTTCGACTTGACTTATATATGTAACTTAGTGTGCCAATCATATTATAACTGACCGCCCTTCATCTTAAAATGTTTTTTTAATTTAATTTATTTTTACATTTTCCCCACATCCTCTTGCAAAAGCTACAGACTAGTTCTATAACAACAACTGTTCTATAACAAGAATTGGTTGTGGAGCCGCACTAGATCTACTTCGGGACGTATTTCATAAGCGTCGGCCGATGCTGAGCATGATATCCGAACAGGTACCCTCTTATCCAGACTTCCCAGTACTGCTAGCAAGAGGTTGCTTGAACTTCGAAATCGGATTTAATGTGTCTCCACCGCACAGTGGACCTTTCAGTGCATTGTTTCCCCGCTCGAGAGCTCGGACAGTCTTTTTATATTTGTTTCAGGCGACGCTCTTCGGAAATTGAAGAGAGATGGATAAAAATTCCCTTTGAAGAAGATTATGCAAGAAAAAGAAAGTACCGCCAGATGAAATTACCTTATTTACCATCGTACTTTACATTACTCGTAAACTTAAATTATTTTTAGAGCAACACCGTCAGTCTCATCCTGGATAAATGCTCGGCAATATCATTCTGCCACATCCAATTTTGCACTGAGGCATTTGATGGAATTCTCGGCTGTTGCTCTGTTGGAACGCACTTTGTTCTTGAAAACACAGAATCAGAAAGAAATCGAACGTAGAAAGTGCCTTGAGACGGAAACGATCAACTTTTGATTCAGATATCGATTATTTTGTGGAGGAAAAACAATGTAAAAATTTCCAATGAGTCTTTTTTATTATATTATTTTAAATCTTGATAGAATGTCTTTTAGTTTTTTTTTAAATATTGTGATAAGTAAGTAATAATAATAATGTGCTTGCTTTATATAAAAAATTTGTTTCAAATCCTTTTATAGTAAGCTTTACTAATCTCTGATATATGCATGCGCAAAATGTGAAAGTGAGTTTAATAGTATGTTTAAATAATAGTAGGCCTCAAATATTTCTTCGCAGAAGGTGTTCATTCGCAGAAGGTAATCAAGCACTGTTTTGGTGGAATCGATTTTTGAACCTGGAACTCCTAATTCAAAATATGGCCGCCAGATCACTCCGTCCACAGATATTTTTCCAAAACAGCATAAACTTGACACATGTTGATAGGTAGTGTAAAAGGGAATAAGGAGAGATACAAGGCTCTTAATAGTCTTTTTGTTTTGACAATAAGTTGTTACATTTTGAATTGAAAAAATTTAATAACTATAATATTAAACCCTTAAATGTCTTCCATAGAACTTTTCTAATGAACAATCTACTTCATTACTTATATCGACTTTTTTCCTTCCGTTTTTTGGGGGGAAATAAATTTTATGACCCTTTTAAATCGGTAATTGTTTGAGTTAACTAAGCATTATTTTTCTCATCTTACAAAATCACAATGATACATCGCCCGCAACATCAGCGAGTTCTGAGCGCTGAATGCTAGCTTATCTTCCTGACTTTAAAAGTGAGGAGAATTTCACCGAGAGCATGATCGATTGTTGAAAAAAGCATCGTCAAACGATGCAGTGTTCAGTTGAGTGAAAACCTCATTCGTCATTTCCGTTTTCATTGCTTGATAATAAAGGAAGATAAGAGTAGAAATTACTTTCCATCCCGACTCATCATCATGTGTTGACCGTAAAGACACTCGCACACGCGAGAGCTTCTCAATGCGCCAGAAAAAAAAAACAAAAAACAAAGGACTCTGGAAAACTCCTCCACTTTCTGGTTGTGATAACTCACAATTTGCATTCGTCAATGAAATCAAGTTAAAATAAATTGATACCAGACAACTTGTCTGTAGATTATAAATGAAGAGCATTTTAAGCAGACTGAGAGACAGATGACATTTTAACGGCTGACATGACAGCGATTGCACAAGTGAATAATATAAGAAACTGCTGAGTTGTTAATCACTTATTTACTTTTTTGCTCCGTGAAGGAAGTTTTAAATGAAACGAAAATGTGAAAGCCGATATGAAATAATTTTTGGGTTTTTATTTGGGGGCGGGGGTATTCAAAAAATTAATTACAATGGATGACTTCAATCTAAATTTCAGCAGTTTTCAGGATGTGCGAAAGATGAATTGGAACATAGTCTAGCCTGACATGGGCAAAAAGTGATGGACGTGTGGCACAAATCAAAGATTTGTGTCCTGATAATTTCTGCAGCTGAAGACAGACAATCAGTCAAAAGTAGAGTGAAATCTGCACTACATAAATACTTTTTGATAACTTGACACTTGCAAAAGGCAACAAACGAAAGATTGAAAATAAAAGTTTGTGCCTTGGGCAAATACTGTACAGAAGAGCAGCAAATCTTTTGTTACTAAGATGTTGTGTGAAGAACTTGGGACATAAAATAAAGGTTTGTGTCCTGCATGATAAAATATAATCAGTCAAATGCGGTCAGAAACTCGTCCATTATCGGGATGTTTTCTAGATATTTTGAGAGATCATCATAATCTATCTGACTTATGCAAAATGTGATCTGAAAACTGTATCTTAAAAGGTATTAAAATGAAGGCCAGTCAGTCGGGAAGGGGGGGGGCATCCAAGCTGCTGCATAAAGGATTTTGGGATATCAAACAATGTTTTGATTATGAAACCACTAAAATGGAAAATAAGCAGTAAAAAATAAAGGAAAATCTTTTACCAAGATATTGCATAAATGTCTTGTAATATCATATTTGCAATAGTTTATACGCACAAAATTCAAATTTTGGTGACTTGAAAGATGCTATACTGGAAACCTACCCAAAATGACAGTAGGAGGAAAGCTATAAGATGCATTATTCGTTATTTGAATTGCCCTTAATGTGATTCTACTGTATTTAAAAATAATATATTCAAATAGAATATAGTTTAAGTATCATATTCTGTAAAAAAAACTGGATATTGTAATGAAAGTTGCTCGATTTTATGGTGCTTCTTCTATAAAAAAAATAACGTGAATGCTTACATTTCAAAGAAATAACTGTATGATAAAGAAGGCGATCGATATTTATTTTCTGCTATCTAGAAGACAGCAATGCATTACAGGTGCATTTTCATTGGCATTCAATTTATTTCCCCGCAGGGATTTCGGAGGTTCCTTCCTTCGGTATTCAGCTGCATCCACTCAAGACTGCAAATGTTTCAGAGCAGCAAAGCACCTTATTTGCCTTAAATAACCGAAGCAACTAAACAGAGACGGTGGCATTCACATTCCACGAAACTGCAACAAGTAATTCAAGATTGTGGTGTATTTATTTCGGTTTTAAAGGACCCGGATCTCTCCAGTCTTGATACATATATACAAATTATTTTCTTTATAGTAAAATTACAGTTGCATTTTACATTTTAATTCATTGTTGCTGTGCTTGTTGCAATATGCGGTTTATATTACAAAGAATTCTGCACTTCTATTTAGCTAAAATTGCATTACTTATTTCAGATGTCTTACATAAGGCTGATATGCTCACGTTTTTAAAAATTCAATTGCATTGAGTAGGCATTGCAATAAAACTGCAAATATTGTAATAAAATCGGAAAATGTCGAGGCTTTTTATATGCATAAAACAAATAGTGCAACAAATCAACTACAAAAACAATTACATTCTATAAAACTCCAATACTTTAGGAACATTTATCATTCATTTCAGTTTTAAAATGTTTTTTTCCCGCCTGTGTGGAGTTGATTGCCTTAAAGAAATTGCTTCCATTACTAAATAAACACAAATAATAAGATAAAAAATTCCATATTATTAAATGCAAAAATTGATTTATTTGCAAAAAATAAAATAAAATACAGTATTTGTGCGTCACAAAGTACTCTCTCGCATTCTGTAGAAAATTTATTTCTGCATAAAATTAATTATTTTCTGTTAGAATTTCAGGGATATTTCGTTCTTTTTAGCGAATTCTCTGTGTGTTTATTCCATGTAACTGTTTCTAAAGGAATGGGGCAACTTTCAAAATTTATTTTTTTAAACAATCTCCACGTTCATTTCAAAGGCGCCAAACAGCATTTAAAATTCCTCTTCTCTTGCCAAATCCTCGCCGAATGCTATTCCCCACCCTCATTGAAAGCGAGTGATCTCATTACCCGTCAGAAGACACCTGTAGCCTCCGAGAGCCAGCCTCCCCGTTCCATACCTGCTTCATCCGGGACGAGGAGAGCTTCATCTTCTACATGCCATAGGTGCATTCCGAACGCCCATTACACAACACTCGAAAAAAACTTATAAGTACTCGAAGGCATTGCATTATAGCCGAGAAATGGAAGGAGGGTGGCAGAACACCGAATCGTCTGCACAAGAAATGGGGGGGGGGGGAGATGCAGCCGAAATGGTAGCCATTGTTGTCCATCCCTCTGGTCCCTGGATGCAAATGGTGTGGGAAAAATCTCCGCGCCTGACCCCTGAGCCGGAACGTTTAGTCACGAGCGCGCTCGGCCCTCGTGCCTCGTGGCACCGGCCCTGCCTCGGGCATTCCGGGATCACGGGCGGGTTCATCGGCAATCGCCTGCCCTCCCCCCATCCTCACCCCTTCTCACTTTTTCCATCTCGTGGCCCACTGACCCCCTCCCTAGATGCTGCAGATTACCCATCCGAAGATGCTCCCGTCTAGTTGCCATAGAAACGTCTCCCGCCCTGTCGCCAAATTTGTTTACTTTATGCAAATCTCCTTCGCCGATTTTTCGCCATCCGAAAGTGTTTCAAGTTCGGTAACTGATTCAGCAAGAGCTATAAGGAACCCCGTCGCTCATTTTAAGCTACTAGCAAAGTCAAAGATCAGATTTCTACCAATTTAGTTCTTTTAAAAGCGATTTTAGAAATTTATGTAAGTACTAGGAATCTTTTCATTGATTTAGTGAGATTCATAAGAGTCTATTTCATTGCTTTCGAGTATTACGATTTAATATTCACTTGATTATTGAGGGCTTCACGAATCTTGTTTGATTTTAAGAGTTGAATGCATCAAGTTAGGGTGAAGCAATGAATGGAATCATCAGTTCCGTTTGAGAAACTTGCTTACTATACGTTGCAAGAAATTGTAGTTTCGATCAATATTTTCTAACTTTGGTGCACATAACTGGAAAAGATGAAATCGTATTCATATAAGTAAATGCTAGAACAAGAAAATAGAATAAACAGTTTTCCCTATTCACTTATGTTTCCATCCTATGCAGAGCAAGATCATTATTAAATTCTGCGAGGAATTATATACTTTTAGACATTTTTTTAAAGAAATTCTCTAGGCATTTCCTGCACAGTATTTTTTTAAGCCAGCGGGAATGGTCTTCTTAAAACTATCTATCATACTCTCTAATAAAGCTGAGAGTCCAGAGAACGCTTTGCATAGCATACAATAGCGAGGACATATTAACCTTTGGCGTGAATTTAGCATTTTTGCTGAATCTATCGTGCAATCCTTGGCGAGTGTTTTGGCGATTAATTCCTGGCATGCAATAACAGAATTGAATTTGGTTTTCAGATGCGTTCTTCCCAACCGATCGAAACAAAATTGTTACTTAAAACTACACGTATCAAAAAGTCAAATCACGTACAAATTCGAAGCATTTAAGTTCTTGCGCTTTTAAATTATCTCGTTTACATGTTTCCAAAAGTGCAGAACGAGAGGTGGTCAACTTCTTATTGGATTCGGCTGAACATTTAATAGATGTCTTCACTGTAGATGTTAAATCTGTGCACCGGATTTTATTTATGTAGATCTCACCGTTTTGTAGCCCTCGTGCTTGCTTATATGCGAAGAACGGGGTAGACAAACTTCCACTAAACGTATTTCTCATAAAATCTTATAGAAATCTACGAATTTGTCGTAAAAAACGCATAATAAATTTCATCCTTTTAGCATTTTTGAGTTATTTTTGTCGCAAACAGGCAGACGGACATTTTCCAGACATGTATTTTTCGAACTCGGGGAGATTTAAAACGTGGAGATGTTTCAAAATCCCGAATTCGATTTTTTTTTTTTTTTTTGACGATTATTGTCATTTCTCTGTACTGCGTATACGAAAAAGTAAAAATGTGTTTGATATTTAAGCGCCATGCGATTTCTATTAAATTAAATTGTGAAATTCCTTCATTTCAGGTATCAAAAATCCGCACATATCGTCGTTCTTTCGTACTCTGAGCAGTTGGTGCAAAATGCAACTAAAAGTTTTCTTGCTATATTTATGCTTAATAATATAATATGCTTAATAATTAGCATTATTAGCTTAATAATTTATGCTTAATAATAAAATATGCTTAATAATTAGCATATTATATTTAATTTTTGATCTAACAGTCTGCTGAGCATTAGGTGATGTTTCATTAGGTATCTCGTCACCAGCATGGTATGCGATGAAACCTGCATGGTATGCGATGGGTATGGTATGCGACGACATACCATGCATACCTGCATGGTATGCGATGAAACCTGCAGTATCTGGCTGCACGTTGTTTAACACTTTGCTATAATGTCACGGTTTTTTTTTTTTTTTTTCAAAGAAACAACGAATCCCCAAATTAAATTTGTTCAGAGGATTTCATAGATGTCACTTGAGTAGAAATTAATACAATTGCGAAAACTTGTCCATGAAAGAATAAATATAGAAAAGTTACAAACGAACTTTCTTGCCTATTGGATTCCCTATAAACAATCGCATGCACGGAATGGAAACATAATCATTTATAACAGAGGAACTAAACGGAGAACAAACGTTATTCCACTGAAAATTTGCAAAATAGGAAATAATAATTTATTTATTTTGAATTTTGCTCTCTAATAAATTTTAACTTTAGTGCATTATAAAGGTGACATTTCAACCCTAAAAACCTGTCAACTCTAGCATACTGTAAGTTATCAATTTTGTGCAACACTGAAAAATAGTAAAGAGGCAAAAATTGTATTTCTCTTAGAAGTAATATACAGGAGGCTTTATGATATGCATTATTCAGTATATGTATACAAAATTGAAAAATGAATTCCACTAATACAATATTTTATAACAAGAAATAAATCTAATATTAAATTTTAAGTTTTGTTCTTTTCAAATTCTGTTGCAAATCCTCTTGAATCACTAGCACGTCAATTTTTAGAGAGAGAGAGAGAGTGAATCATGTCAACATGCTTAGGCAACTGAAAGTGAACGCACCTAGCAGGCGTTCGTCTTCTTTTCCTGAACGAGTCTGAAGGCCGGGCAAGCTCTTCACCCGGACATGCGGATAGAGTGCATCGATCTCGATCGGGAGAGGGGGAGGGGGAATGACGAAACGAGCTGTTGCGTCGGTACAGGGAGTCATTTATTTCATGATTAAAGTATCGTTCTAAACAAGCAAAGGCGGTCCCGAAGAACTCTCGATGCTGACTGAGATCTTCGAGTTTTTTTTTTCCTCCTCAGATCTCATAATTGGTTTATCTGGGCACATGCTTTGTTCTACAATACTCCTCCTCCCGTGCCGTTTGGAATATTGTGGTCTATCAAAAAGCTACTAAAAAGCGAATTGCACTTGCATGTTGTTGAAACAATTTTTCCACCTAAATATGCATTGATATTTAATCTACTAAATATCATGATGTGTTTTACACATAAGAATGTTTGAAAAGAGATTTTAAAAATCTAGTAAAAAAGGTGATTATTTTATATTAAAATACTCATAATGGAGTCTATACTTGTTTCGCAAATTTGTAAATATGTCTTCAATTTTATACTTTCTTTATTTTTGAATGATGCAATTATTTCTCACAAATTTATAGACACGCGCACTGGTCCTCAGTTTTTATTCCCTTAGAAAATCAAGTATGAATTAAATTTGTATAACTATGTGCGAAACATGATTGTGTTCTTACACAGAGAAACGAAGTGCGCCAAATGCTAATAAGCTTTAGCGAACTGTTTTTTTTTTTTTTTGCAAGCCTCGAGGGATATTTTGAGCTTTATACCCGGACCTATTAGACATCTGAGATTTCATGACAAACTGTCTGCTTTTAGATTGTTTGTTGCAAAAGACATTGAGAAAATTGTAATCTACGTCTCAAATATAATAGAAAAGCACTCTTTGGAGATGAGTGGAAAGAAACTTATCGTACTGAATTCAGTGCCTTTATATGTTTACTCTTCTTGGCAGCAAATCTTAACTGTAAGAAGCGAGTTTTATTGAAAGTCTGGGCACAGTATTAATACAAAACCCTAATTATAAAAGAGATGTGCTTCCACTTGAAGTAAGTGAAAAATGCACAAGGGCAGCCGGAACACATAACTCAGCGAGCACAAGTAGAAAAAGAAGTCGCTGCTGTGTCAGGTAATACACTCCGACATGTATGCATGAATTTCGGTAAATGCATATGTTAAGTGAGGGGCACTTGAATGAAGTACGTACAGAACTCACTTCCACAGCTACGAAGTGAGAAACGTTTCATTATATTATAAAGGTAGTTGCGAGCAGGTTACTCTGCCCATTCGTGTGACTTCAGAAGATAGTTTCTATTGTATTTTAATTAATACTATTATGTTTTTAATACAGAAGACATCTGACAAATGTATCTAATATTTTTATAATAAATTCCTCTAATATTTTATTTGCATATCTTTTGTGTAAAAAAATGAAAGAATTTATTTTTTGTACTTTATTGAATTAAATGTGAATAAATATGCATAAAAAATACTGTTTTTATGTTCAATACTTTCTTAAAGTCATAAAGAAATGGTTCCATTCATTTTATCCAGAATTTGCAAATGAAAGTAATGTTAAAAATTGAAATGAAAAAAAAATACATCCGTCGGACACACACAGCATATGTGTCATTTCGAAATGAACACGGTAGCATATTGTATTGTTTATATCAAGATTGCTAGACAAAAAGATATCTTCCAAAGTTTGAAACGGAACATCACTTCACATCTTTAACTACAGCAGTTTAAAAATTAACATTAAAACACTGTTTTGCTTATTATAAGGATTGCAATACAATATTTTTGAGTATTAAATAATATATTGCAATTTTTAAGTTCTTTTTAATTTTAAATTTTATTTCATTTCATTTCTGTTTTTCCAAAAACGAATTTGATTTCATACACTGAATAATAAAATGGGTCTAGTGAAGACATTTCAATTTTGAAGTAGTTTTTATGTGTTCGGTTGTAAGAAATTCGCTACTAAAAGGAGAGACAAGAAGCAAATGAAACCGTCCCCAACAAACCGTTATTTTATTTAAACCTTATAATTTAGTCTATCTAAATTTTACAAGGCACATGTATCATTTTTTTTCACAACTAAATAATTTTCGATTTTTTTTTTGTTGTTGTTGTTTCCTATTTCAGTTTTCTTTTAATTTCTTGGTTACTATTTTTTATTAATTATCAACATTTTTCACAAAAAAAAAAAAAAAAATCAGACTTTAGGCCTTTACCCGGAGACCTAGATGCTTTTAAATTTGACTAGAACTGTTTTTGATAAATATATGACCATAGTGGCATCCTTTTATCGAATTCAAACTGTGAATTTCACAAAAAAAGAAGAGTCTTTTCGTGTTATGTTCCAGTTAAATCTAGTTTAAGCCCTCTTATTGAACGAAATTATTCGGATAAAAGTAAATTCGGAATGCAATTTATTTAATTTATAATTGGCCAAAGAAAATATTCCACTCTTTTTCTTCCAATCAAAATAAAAATAATACTGTCCTTTTCTTCAAGAGAGGGAGCAATACTGGAATTATATTTCATTTAGATAATGCAGCACTTCCAATCCGATTAATAAAAAATAAAATAAGATGAACTGAAAACTGTCAATCAAGATCAAATTAAACAAAATTCGAAAGGTACAAATGCCAGTTTTGAAACTCGAAATTCTCTCAAATTAACATTCATCGTTTATTTACTAACTTCAAAAAAAAAAAAAAAAAAAAAAAAAAAAGAACATTTTAAAATTTTTATAGAAGCCTTCTGAATTTAACAAAACTTGGTAAAACCGTTTAAATTCTTAAGTGCAATGCACTTGCAAATAAAGTTTTATCCTCAAGTTCAGTAGCTGCAAATAACGTTATATTCGTTAGTACAGTACACTATCTACCAATAAGTATCTGAACACCCGTTCAAGTGAGGATATCTGCAGTCCCGATCTACATCGCGCCTTCTGTGCTTGAATATCGTGTAGGAAACAGCTTTGGTCTTAGTCACATGCGAGATGCCGCGAAATTCAGAGCTGTCCGATTTCTAGAAAGATTTTCGGATAGCATAGAAATGGCCGATGCTGAAAGGACATATCTAGTGAGTTACACATTCCAAAATCGATAGTGGCTTTAAGGATTAAGAAGTAGAATGCAAGTGATGATTGTCCGACCCGACAGACCTCCGAAAAAAAAAGAGATAGAGACCGAGGCGTGCTGTTCAAAGAAATTTGGAAAATCCGCACCAAACCGATGGCCCACATACTCCAGGAGTTCTAACAAGAATGCTGGGCTGTTGCTTCGATCAATACCATTCACAAGCAAGCACATTTGCTTGATTTCCAAAGTCGGGCGGCCACCCATAAGCAGTTATTTGCAAAATCACACCATGCTGCTCTTTTGAGATGGTACAAGGCATGTCGATATTGGACCGTAAATGAGTAGAAATAGGTTCTCAGGAGTGATGAATTAATTTTCGATTTCTATCAGTCAGATGACAGAGTCTGGGTTTTGCGTATGCATGGAAAACCAGAAAGATTTGTGCCTACATTAAAGTTTGGCGGAAGTGGAATTATGGTCTGGGAATGTTTCTCGTGGTACGGACTTCGACTCTTGATCTCAATTCGTGGTAAGCTCAACACCAACTCCTACTCCACTGTTCTAGACAACAATGTGCTTCCTACGCGGGAAGAAAATACCATTGTCAATCATCCAAACACTTGTGGAAAGCCTGCCCAGCAGGGTTTAGGCTGCAATTCCCTCAGGTGGAGGCTCTACCAACTATTGAATATGAAAAAACTGGGTTTATTTCTTTTATCGCAGATGTCCAATTACTTATTGGTAGATAATGTGCTTTAAATATCCATATTCTTAAATGTGCTACTTAGTGATAGATGGTAGAGAAAAAAAAAGCACTTGTGTGATCGTTAGTAGAATGAGAACATTTGCGATCAATATAAAAATAAATTAAATAAATGCATTTACAAAATTAGCTCAAAATCCAAGATAAAAAATATATCTCAAGTTGTTAAAAACAGGAACATCGGTACTCACTCAAGTAACGTATGAATTTCTCACAGATATGCATTATGAGGTGAAAATGTTCTTTCCAAAGCAATTTTTTTGAAGTTTTAATTGGAATTTTAATTAACAAAAAGGGAATTCTGAAATTTTATCGCCAAAATTTCCAAAATTATTATAATACAAATTTAATTTTTATACCATTTAAAAAAATTTTTAATTATTTTTTTACTAATTTATTTAACTTATGAGCAGCATTTTCGCAGACTTTCGATATTTTTCTTTAATTCTACATAATTTTCAACAACTGTTTTTATTGTTGCAATGAAATTTAAACCTCTTTCTTTGCTTCATAAAATATTTAATTGTATCATTTTTTTCTGCTGTTGAAAGCTGAGCGCAGTTTACATGAAATATTGGAAAGTGAAGTTGCAATACCGTGGAAGACAACCTGCAAGTTGAAACAGGTTTGAACTTTTATTGCTGCAATGATAGCAGAAAAAAAAAACCAATTTCACTAGATAGACTCTTTACTTTTTAAGAGAATCCTAACCATGAAGTTATGTGTAAGAGATTTAAATTAAATCGAGCTCATCCAGTATTCTCAGCTGATTGACAAAGGTGATTGGTAGATTATAAAATATTAGAAAAAACAAACAGGATAAATATTTACCATGTAGTGATTTTTATTATTTAAATGATTTTTGAAATAATAATAAATACCTTTAATCTATTTTAAAAAGTTTAACATTCGGGGTAAATGAGAAGAGATTTTTGAAGGCGTAAAATAACCCGGTCAGCAATAACAAAATGAATTAAAAAACGCCGTCGTTCCTACTTTAAACTTTGAAGAGAAAGCAGTGATATCGTGAGTTCCATTTATTGGAATAACGTCTCATCATGGTTTGAATAACGTCAATGCATAGTTTCGAAATCGATCAATTGATTTTTTTAAAGGAAAATCGATTCTTTTTTAAATTTCTTTTTTTGAAACATTGATTTTTCTTTCTTTGATAAAATGTATATCAGCGAAGACTTCATTCCCTGCAAGTCTTACTTGAATTTACTGTCGTTATCGAAGCTAGGTTAAATGAAGCGTAGTTAGGTTACGTAATGAAAAAGAAATGTCAAAAAGAATGGTGCGGCCATGATGTGATGTCTTAATTTTCTCTTGGAACTCAGTTTCTAAAAAAATAATGTGTTTTTACCTTAAGTGAGAGTACTTTGTTTGAAGGCGGTAACACATTATTTGCATTAATTGAGAAAAAGGAGAACATGATATTTTGCCATGGAGCAGGGACAGTCCATGAGGGGCGAGTTTCGGGAAGCCCATTTCCCCTTCGTCACTTCCTGTATCAGATGCTTTTTAATGATTTTTATTTTCTAGGAAATATTTTATGCAATAAAATTCAGTTCAATTCAATCGTCAACAAATTTTATGCAATAAATTTTGATCATTTAATGACGGTCTCCGAGTTTAATTCGAGGGAGTTGGTTTTCGGCAAAGAAAGATAAAGAAAGAATGTTGGAAGATAAAGGAAAAATTCGATTTTAGTTTACAAGAGAAGGGCACGAGGTTGAAAATTCATTTCGAGATGAGACTTAGTATAATGGTAGTACACATTCAGAATGCCCACTCACGAAAATATTAAAACACAATCGCCAGTCAATTTCGAGAACATGGCCCTCAAGCTTTCTATTATTAACTTATATACTAGTAATGTGTCGCTGTTTGTCAAGGCACGTGTAGTATAGTGGTTAAGGCACTAGCGGAGGAAGTAGAAGACCCGAGTTCAATACTTAGCAAGCATTTTTCTGCTTTTTTTTTTAAATTCTAATTTATTTCAAATTAATTTAACAATTTACAAACAGTTTTAATGAATCTGTTTTTCCTCTTTTTTTCCAAAAACAAATATTTATTCTCCTAATTCTTGAATAATAATTAAATTTTCGAAGAAAAATAATTATAAATATGAATGCATTTTTAAAAAATATTCAGAATTACTTAAATTAAATAAGTCTTTTAAAGATAATTTCAATTAATATGATACTGATTTTTATATGAAAAAATAAATGTATTTTCTGTTAATACATGAATTATAATTAAAAAAATAAGATATGAACGCATTTTTCTTTAAAAAAAATTATTGAAATAAAATTACAGACAGTTTTAATTAATATGTAACTTTTATCAATCAAAAATGAATGTTTTAAAAGTAAATCTCCTTCAAAAATAAATATTCATTCTCATAATACTTGAACTATAATTTTATTTTTAAGCAGGAAAAAAAATTACATATATAATTTAAATTATGATAAATGTTAATTAAATTACTGACGTCATAAAAATATTTCATTTATTTTTTTATTACATACAAGAGACAGAATGGCAATATCTTAAAAACATTTGAAACAAGATAGATGTATTTTGACATCTTGCAAAATTCTTAAATAATGATTATCCACAAGAAAAACCTTAAAAGAATCGATAAAAAAAATTTCATTTACCTTAAAAAAATATTTTTTTCAGAAAATCGAGCAGCGCACAACACATATCGTATGTTACTACGAATTTTGAACCATCTGCCTATGCGCTGCACTTTTTCTTTTCGATTATTGACTTTTTGAATGTTTGCTGATATAATTTTATTTATTCCAGCTGCTCTCTTTAATCCTCGATATAAATACAAGTTTCTTGAGCTATTATAAATAATTCATCTTTATTAAAGTTCAAAAATTTAAAACTTTTAATAATTTTAAGATAAAAAATAGTTATTTTGACATATTTTTTATAGTTAAAGTTATGTTTATAAATATTTTAACACTTAAAAATTAAATTATAGTTATAATTCAAGAGCAATATACATGAACATAATTATTTTTCTTTTAAAAAAATAAGTTATAATTTATGTATTAGAAGAAAATACATTTATTTTTTTCATATAAAATTGAGTATCATATTAATTGAAACCATCTTTAAATTGTTAATTTAAGTAATTCTGAATATTTAAAAAATGCATTCATGCTTATAATTATTTTTCTTTTAAAAATTAAATTGTAATCCACATATTAGGAGAATAAATACAATGAAAAAAACTTGTGAAAGGTAATTAATTAGGAATATGTTTATAACATTCTACATTAAAACGGTATTCGATTTCATTTTGAATCTCTTCGAGTACATAATTCTCGGAAGTTAAATGAAAGCACTAGATTAATATATTCAGGAAATACAGCAAAAAACAAAACTGTTAGAAATTTTATTTGAGACTTCCTAATGATGCAGGATTCATAGATTGTTGCCTATTTGATAGTCTGATCCAGCGTTCACCATAAAACGGCCACTGCCGTACATCCGCTTTTGAGATGGCCAATATTTCGAATGAAATCGGGTGCGAAATTGAGGAAAATATTTAATAACAGATACTAAATATGGATTAGATAGCTATTGAAATACTATTCGAAATTAATCCTGCAGAAATTGAGAATGGATGAAAACTAGAAATTTAAGAAAGATAGAATAAATTATAGCTCATAAAATATGTGCTTTCGATCTGAAATTCCCACATTCCAGAGCTCTTTAAATGATTCAATAACTGCATCGATGTCCTCGCATTCCACTCCAGAATCAAGACGACGTTGCATTTTCAAAAACAAAGTGGGAAGATTAGCGAACATTACCTTGGCTAAGTTCCGGAAAGAGCGGGCGACCGCAGATGAGTGCAGCCCGAAAAAAAAAAAAGAACAAAGCGCATAAACAATAAGTAATTACGCGTTTTTCAAACCACATCCATCGCTTCGATACTTTGGAGGAGCTGATAGACTCTAATAGATACATTTAGAAAAAAAAAAAAAAGAAAAAAGAAAGAAAGAAATGAATTAAAAGAAAAGAGAGACTATTCATTTTTCTTCCAGCTACCAGGAATAGCAATTTTCCCAATCTTTTTCTTTACAATGCTTGATGAAATAATGCAATGAAAATTTTCTGGGAATAAATTTCTTTGGTTCATTCTATGCTACCGACATTTCTTTTTCCTTCAGCGTTCTTGTTTTCTTTGATAGGTTTTTTTTTTTTTCGTATTTTGATAGAAATATCACTTTTGAAGGATTTTAAATCTCCAATGATCGACGAAATGCCATTTAGAAAATGAGCCATCTAAGTTGGAAGTACAGAGGAGAAGAATTATATAAGCTATCGATTTAAATGAGGAATTATATAATTTAGAAATAGTCAAGTACAACACAGAAGTATAAAATATTAGTTATAATATTACTTAGAAGAATTGCTGATATCAAAAGTATTGAAAAAGAAGAATTTTAAAGTAGATGTATAACCCAAGTATATAAGTATGCTGAAATGACCATTTTGTAATAAACGTGCCATTTCTCTTTTTCAATACTTTTGAATCCATTTTTATGGAAGTAAAAAAGCGCATTATTATATTATTCTGTGCATGCACATTGCGAAAAAATATCAATATTTTATTTAATATGCACATTGTGACACGCAAGAAAACAGCAAACATTTGAAGAAAAAAAATGTGGATATTTCTTACTCTTGTTTATTTGAAGAAAAATGGATGGCGAAGTTTTTGAGTTGTAATTAGTTTACGCCTTTCGTTTAACAGAAGCCATTTCAGTTAAGTTTTTTTTTTTAAATCATTTTGCACAGTATTTTATGCCATCTTATTTCTATTTTAAAACACTTGGTAAAAAAAATCAATTCATACGATAAAACAGAAAGCGAAGATTATATACAGCCCTTATCTAAGAATAATACAAACATAACAGAAGAGAGACATTCGATAATTGGGCAAAAAACAATAGAGAATGAATCTACGCTTTTTAAATATATCCTTGAAGGCAATTATTAAGACGTATTTAAGATACAGTATATCTAATCATTGTTTATGACTGAAAGAAAAATTTCTTAGGTGTCCAGAACAATTTAGTATTATGTCTATCGCTTTTAAAAAGTGAAATTGTAATTTTTGAGGAGTTTGAGGATAGCTCTTACTGAACCGAAAAGACTGGAAAGACTTATATTCATCAAATAAAAGAATCTTTTTTTTTTTTTTTAAGCTCTAGCGATGAGAAAGATCGATTTGATTTGAAAGATTTTGTGGATTTTCTTTAATAATAAGTAGATTACTCTCATAGATCCTTAAAATATTATTAATGCTTTTTTGTTTGCGCTTTTCTTTCTTATTTAGCATTTTTTAATAAAGCTTCGCTAGAGTATAGAATAAAGGAAACTTCTGCTTAGAAGTTTTGAATTCCTTGAAGTATTTTCGCTACATCTTCGTCGTCTTACAAAAGTATTTCTCTTCACTCACATGACTCGGAAGCAAAGGAATAGACGACTAAAAAATTCAATTAATTAAAAAAATAATTGTTTTTGAAATGATTTCAGTGTTCTATCTTCGAATCGTGTGAATTCTCAAAAACATCTGTTTGGTAGATGCTCTGACAACATTCGTCAAAAGAGCTCTTCCCACATCTCATTGTCGATATGTTTTTCTTTTCGATAAAAACTGTACTTAACAATTTCAATGCATCATTGACTCTAACATGATACAGTTCTAATATGATCGCAGGGTGCGAATATCCGACATTATACAGAAAATTACAAAAAAAAAAAAAAAAGGAAGCCTATAACTTTGCAAAAGTCTCTGCTCTGCTCTATTCATTTTCAAACTGCCTGAGGGCTATTTTGGAACGGTTCTCCTTGCAGAAATGACAAATCCTCAAATCTTCGGAAACAAATATTTCCCTTCAAATCTCCACAATCAAATAACTTTGATTCCGGCCATTCATTGAGCAAGCTATTAGTGATAAAATGTCGATTAGTGCAAAAAAAAAAAATGCATTGATAGCACCTGGGTGCTGTACATTTACCTACTGGGATGCAGAAGCCTGATCAGAAGTCAGCGATGATTTTGCCCGCCCTTCTCCCCAAATATTGGATGCAAATTGGAACAGAACCTGAGCTGCACGCGCGCTACCGAACTGTTGTTGATGTATTGCAGGCAACTCATCGCTTTCCTGGGATTTCGCATATCGATTGCCTCACATTTACCTCTAATAAGTCAACGCACACGTCTGCTTTATGTCGGAAAAATCGATTCGTGGCACGAAGCACACCTGTAAAGGGCACTTGTCTCCAGCAGAACTGAAGTGTCGGCTAAGTGCACTGACGATCTGTGATTCAACACAGATCACAAGTATGCATAGTGGCATCCGCGAGACAGTGGACAGTTCTGCTCCGGTTTCCCGGAAAAAAAAATGCTAAGCAGACTAGCCATCACTTATTACAGCAGAGTGGCAGTATGTATACAGTACCTAATGCTATCAATGCATTTTACTCTGCTTATCGCA
>JAPMOR010044327.1:0-11328 GCA_026543865.1 Argiope aurantia
AAAAACTTTCACAGGCATATTCTCTAATTTTGAAAATCGAAAAGGGACCATAAAATAATATTTATAGTATTGTTATAATGTAGAAGATTTTTGCTGAAGATCATTTGTTCTTCGAAATAAAAGAATCTACGATTTCCTGATAAAATAAAAAAACGAAAGAGATTCGAACTTCTGTTCAAAAATATGCGAGCGTAACATTTTACCCTTTCACTACTGAACCGGTCTACCCATCAGTGCAAATTGTATCCTAGAGGACCAGATTCGATTGCTAACGAGAAGTTCTGGATTAAAGCGAAAACACTCATGAAGATAAATCGTTTTATATCCTACACCCATCGTTTCAAACAGAAAATTGCTAGGATAGAATTTACTCATTCGGTTTAGGCCGGGTCCATAGTGAAATGGTTAAACTTCGTTCGTCTATTTCTCTTTGTTTGATCTGATCCCATCTTTATTTTCACGTAAGGACTTTACGAACGAAATGAACAAAGCATAGTAAAACATATTTCACAGGAAAAAGGTCAAAAATAGTATTATGGGTATATATCCAAAGTTTCATCCTTCGTTTCAACATTTGTTATTAGGAAATTGAAAAATCTACTATTTATTTTGAGTAACAAATTATAACTATATTTTTTATAAATAATGTTCATAATCTGACTATATTATTCAAAAAGAAAATAAATATGAATAAAAGCATGGTGGAGGCAATGTAAAAAGTAAACAATGCAAACAAAACACAGGTTACAAAACTGTGTTTGAATTCAGTTTTAAAAATTGTTAAAATGAAAGAAAACATTTTAAAGAAATATAAATGGATCTATCAAATCATCATTGTTTTCAAAATAAAGCAAAAATGTTTTTGTGTATATAAAGCATTCCGAAGTTATTAGAAAATGTTAACATTTCCAACCATTTTTATAAACTTTAAATCTAAAATGATTTTGAACCATCTTTGCTTAATGAACGCTTAACACCCAAAGAGTAACTACGATCCATATATTAAAAATTTGCGTCCTGTGGATGTTTTGGACTATTCATTTTCTTAGGATGCATTTTATAGATAATATGTCAACTTATAAATATTATAGATTAATAATTTAATAATTGTTGTGTGCACTAAATAAGATTCATGCTAGACAAAATATATATTATAAAAATTATAAAAACGAATTCAATTATAACTAAATATATCATATCCTCCAAGGTAATACGAGTAAATATTTTTGAAAAAGAATTAATGAAGACTAATTAGTCTTCAAAGAATCTCAGTGTCAGATGTAAATGAGATTCAATACTGACACT
The DNA here is from genome assembly GCA_026543865.1 of Argiope aurantia. Lineage (NCBI taxonomy): Eukaryota > Metazoa > Arthropoda > Arachnida > Araneae > Araneidae > Argiope > Argiope aurantia. Next base: position 1,306 of record JAPMOR010044327.1, read on the forward strand.
AATCTAAAATGTTAGAGATCGTTTTCATTTTAATTTTTAACGACATTTGATTTAACTAGTGGTCTATCATTTATCAAATTAAATTTGCACACTTAATGAATCAATAAAATATTCATTTCATTTTTCAAACAGTAGTTCTCTTAAACCACATGTATAGAAAAAATATTGTTTCATATTCTACTGAAAGCGCATTAACCATAAAAGGAGATAATATTTCAGAAATATCTTTACAGATCCAAAATTGAAACTCATCTAGTGGCATCATCATCATCTAGTGGATGTCCTTCTGATAAACATGTATGTGGATTGTGTTCTAATAGGAATAGTTTCAAATTATCTCTTCTAAATAAACTTCAAACTAACATCATATATTTGGATATGTATCACTCCATAAACATTATAAGTGGCAAGAATTATTGTCTGGTTTTCAATAATTCAGAAACTGAACAAGTATTAAAACATAGAAACAAATCTTTTTCCAAATAAAAGTTAAAATATTAGTTAAAACTAACTTTGTTGGCATAAAAATTATTCAATCTTAACCAACAGAGATGCCGATCTAGAGAATAAAGTAAAATTGTCCAATTATGGAAATAATCGAAGCAATTACTTTGAAGCATTACATGGGACTCCTAATTTCCTACAGCGAACTATGATTTTCCTAGATGTAACCATTTAATGTCTTATGACAGAAAATGAGATTTTGAGTAAAGTTTTATTTCCTTAAATATTCTTGTTCTTTTTTCAAAAGATCATTAAAAGCAAAGTGTTTGCTATCAAAAAACAGAACACCGTCAAGTTTATTAGTTTTATTACTCGGCGACTGAAAATTAGCTAACAACTCCAGTGTTCTTGTTTCATAAATGAGGGTAATTTGCTTTTAAGAAGTAATTAGTAAGTTTTAGTAATTGGAAGAAAAAAGGCAGGTATTCTTCGTACCAAAGTAAAAGTAATCTCAGGATCTGATGAATAATTTAGTACAGGGAGGAACTAATTTGATAAGAAGCTGTAGTGGAATGTCGTTTTCCAGAGCTAAAAATATATGTGGTTTTTTTCAAAGTTAAGGATTGTTTTCATAATCGAGTGGATTTAAGAATACTGCTACGGAAATTTTAAAATTGGAAAATCAAGATCTGGTGCATTAATAAGAAATAGCCATGTTTTGTTCCACACGAAAACAGTAACATGCATACAAAAAATATAGCCGATTCATACACAAGAATAGAATAGAACTTAGAGCAAACAGCAGCACATAAGCATCAAATCGGTAGTCAGCACCCGCAAAATCCTAATGAGATCAAAGACAACTCCACAACACTAACCAATATTTTCAGCTGAACTGAATTTCCGACTCACAACTCGGTTACTCCAATGATTCCAGCTCTGCCTCCTGGCTTTCTATTGTTAATTTGACAAGATAGAGAAGAGTCTAAAATGATTGCGTTCGACCTATTGATGCTATCTCCAAGATTTCTATTGATTCTAGAACCTTCGATTTTGTAGCCTAAGTCATCCAATTAGAGACTAAGCAGTCAAATGTGAACAATTATGGTGAGGGTCATTGAATCCATCAGTCGAAAAATAAGCGAATGTTTTCATAATCAAACGGAATCAAAAATATTTTTGAGCACTCTTTTATATAATCTTAGTAATTTTGTAAACATGAGGAAGTTTAAATGGAGGATTTGAGCTATTTTTATTGGCCCCATGACAGAACAGGATTTTAAGAATTGTTCGATAAATTAATATTTTTATAAGTTTTGAATCAAAACGAATTTCTTCTTGTAGAAAATGTCTGGTCTGAAGAGGCTTTCATGACTGATGCTTTGATTGGGTTATTGAAAGCATTATTAGAAAGAATTCTCTAATAAGGCTAAAAAAAAGAGCTTTTAATTTTTTTGTTAAGTTTATAATAATTGACATTTTCTAAATAGCGTTTTGTTATCCCCCTGTCTAACGCACGTCTGGTTAACGGCGAATGAAGAAGAAGAAAATAGGAAGCAAAAATTATTATCGAACTTTATCCCGACAACTTGCATTATTAATTCTTATTTAACTTGCATTATTAGTTCTCGCTTTTTTTAAAAAATTGCAAATAATATAGTCAAATATTTCTCTATCGATGGAAACATTCGCAATGATCGCATAAATCATACCATAATGGGGCCTATTTTTAAGTATATTTTTATGATGCTTAATAACTGATATTAAGAAACATATATTATTTCCTTGAATTACAGCGTAGAATTTAGATGTTTATTTTGTTGCATTATCCTGTTTGGGTTGGCTTTATCAAAATGAGAACAAATGTAGATTGCAAGTGTTATGAAAATGGATAAATATGTTTCTGCTCTATGTAAAGATAGAGATGTCTTTTTTTTTCCTAGGAAAGTGTCATTTAAAATTTCATCTCATAATTCAAATGCTTGGCAGATATGTCCGATGTAAATAAGGAAGCTTACCTCCTTAAGAAAATAGTGACCCTAATAATTAAAATCGCCACATGAGATTCCTAATTTAAACCAAATTTAATTTGGATTTTACCATTAAATATTTAGTAACAAAAAATAGTAATAATTTAATTTTAAAATTGTTTTATTCCTTATACTTTATTTGTAAAAGAAGGCAATTCCTTATTTTGAACCCTTTGGGTTTTGGTAGAAAATACAAATATACTTATTCATTGAGTAAGTTAACGATGGATTAGCAAAATGAGAAATAAATTTAGTTGATTAGCTCCGTTGAAACTTCATTCATTTCATTTTTAATAATCACATTAGAAATTGGCTTTATACACTTTTGTTTCCATAGTTAAAATGCGTAAATATCAATTAAAAAAATTAAATTTTACAAACCCTTTGTTCATTTTTTTTGTCAATTTACGTCATTGTATTCGCAAATACCGTATACTTCTTTGGAGACCTGAAAAACATTTTGACCTTTACTATTACTTATAAATAATAACTTTATTTATAAGTAAATAAAATTTTATTTATAAGTCCTAAAAAACGCATAATTAATTTTAAATAAATACTGAAATTTGAAAAAAAAATTAGACAAATAGTGTTATATTAAGATTTTAGGTTTAGAACCAGAAATCATGGAAGCTATAATTCACTAAATAACTATATATATCGTTTGGACTGAGTTTTGGAAGATAATTAAAAGTCTTCATATATTTATAAAATATTTAAGAAAAGAAAAAAAAACATTAGGGGAAGATATCACAGTTTAGCCTTTTTCTGCTATTCTCTATTTTTATTACTTTATTTAGTAAAAGATTTATTTATCAAACAAGTGGCTATATAAAATAATAAAATTAAATGTTCTTTTCGATTTATTAAAAGTTTCTGTGCATATATCAATACATCAGAAGATTATAAAAACGTATAAAATTTTTAAAAGATTTTTCTACACCAATAATTACTAATGAGTTAATGGGCAACAAATCTGGGAAGGAATGAAATTTGCTACGGTGCTACTATATGTTATAAAAAATTATGAATTATTTTTAAAATTTTCTTTCTTTGTTATTTTTAAGCAGGATACTCAGCCAGGAATAAGAATAAGGGCATAATGCAAGAAATAATTTATTCAGACTTTTATCATGTGAAAACGCATTATGTTGTTGTTACTGATGTCATAGATAAGCCCCGCTGGCTAATTGTTAGCAAGTTTAAGACGAAATTTTTGCGCGTCTTGCTTCTCAGTAGCGCCGCCTAGGGTCAAGAGTACGACTTACTTACTCACACGTCAAAGCTTTTTTTAAGGGGAGGACTTCATTCATTCAACCACAGAGTGTAATTTATGCCCGAATCAGAGAATACCCCCAGTAGTACTGCTCTCGAAATGGAAGACTTCGTGACCACGACAGATTTATATGTGCGTCAGCCATCCCACACAAGGTGAGTCTACGGCTGACGATTTCAAACTCACAACCCAAGGAATGCGATTCCAACGTCCTACCAACCAGGTTAACCAGACCCAGAAACGCCTTGTGGATATCTTTAGAGTTGGTCTTTATTAGAGGACCACTATATTGGAGCATGTTAGATATGAATAGCATGTTTTCTTTGGTTTGAGAAATCAGAAATCAGCGAGCAAAATATTTCACGATTGCCATGATTATAATTCAAGAATATGAAAATATCATTATAGTATAAAACAGACCACGCCTTCATTTGCAACGTTTTTATATACACTTTACAGAATAAATTATAGAAATGACGACGAGAATCCTTTATTATTTAATTAACGCCAGTTTGTGTCTATTTTAGCTTTTAACATAATGTTAAAAGCTAAAATAGACACAAACAAATTTCAATTTTTTTTTCTTTTGGGAGTTTGAATTTATTTGTCACTCTGTGGTATGAGCTCCGTTCTATTAATTTTATCGTCCACATTCTTGAGTATTACGAAATTTTATTGGAAACGCTGATGTTGCATTTTTGAGATGCGTTTCGAACTTTCCTAGTCGCTTAGTAGGTAGATTATCTTCTTTTTTTCAACTGACCCCTACCTTGCAGTTTGCGGACACTCCAAAGAATTTCGAGGAGGTGTTATTTTCGAATTTTCAAATTCTTGATATCTTCTACTTACTTATCTTTTTCAAGAATATTTCATTTCAAAATTAATATTATATTGAAAGCCAATTTCTTCACTGATGTACTTTGAATAAAACATGAATATAATAAAATGTATTAAACTGATCAGATGTATTTTTAAAGTGTATTCTTTCTACATAGTGTTTAGTATTTTTTTTTAAATATAGAATGAATGCAACGATGTCATTGAATTAAGTGTTTGCAAATTATTTTGATCCTTTTTCAATAAAGAAACAGTTTTCTTAAACAGTAAATTTTATAAAGCTGATTTTGTATACCTTATCATGTAAGCATAAATGTAAGCATTTCTCAAGTTTTCTTTTTGTTTCTTGTTTTCTTATTAACGAAAAGTACATACATTAACTATCATATAGTCGTAACAACACATAGTCTTAACTAAACATATAGTCGTAGCTAAACACACATAGTCGTAACTAAACACAGGCCGTAGCTAAACACACATAGTCGTTTTAAAACAAATATACGTAACTAAACACAGGCCGTAGCTAAACACACATAGTCGTTTTAAAACAAATATACGTAACTAAACACACATACTCGTTTTACGCACATAGTTGTTTTAAAGCAAATAATCGTAACTAAACACACATAATCGTTTTAAACACATAGTCATTACCAAAGACACATAGTCATTTAAACACATAGTCGTAAGTAAATACACATAGTCTTTTTAAACACATAATAGTAACTAAACACACATAGTCGTTTTAAACACATAGCCGTTTTAAATACATAGTCGTAACTAAACACGCATAGTCGTAATTAAATATATACTTTACGAAACATTGTGCTTTTTATTACTTTTGTTGTTTATCTCTCCAAATTCTCTCTCAAACCAAGTTCAGAATAGAGCTATAAGCAAAATCCATTTCGATTCAGTTCGATTGTCCGGTTGTTCAAAGAACAAATATCGATTTTAGTCGAACAGAAAATATTTGAAGGTAAAATTCTTTCAGTGAAAGGAAAGTAGCAACACAGCTGCTGCATAGTTTGGTTTTTTCATAGCATCGTGAACTCAGCGTGTTGCTACTATTCAGCGCCACTGTAGAAACCGCCGCCGTGCCGTTTCCTCGAATTCAGTCTTGAACGTGACTGAAGGCACAACTCCAAGGGTTCTATTTCCATGTTTCATTTCGTGGTATTGCAATTTATTTTAAGTCTTTCAAGCCGTCCATCGAAGGTTTGTATTGAATAAAGATAAACTTTTGAAGAATTCTTTACCAAATTCCTGAAACTCTTCTGAAAGGAAGTACGAAATATCCATGCTCTTCCCCTGTTTTAATTGGTAAGATGAACTCTTAAAAGGTGTTTAATCTAAGATGCTTGAAATAACTATATAATAACGAAATAGTAACAACATTTTGGGTTTTTATTTTCCATTCAACTTTAATGTTTTATCACTAATCAGAGCAAAAAGTGACTGATTATTTCACAAAAAAAATTGTGGTAGGAAGGATTAATTTGAATTATCAAACGAAATATTTTCTGCCTGATCTAATCGATACTTGTTTGTTAAACAATTCACAGATTATTCCCTTGCTGTAAGAAAGATGAAAATAATTTTATTGTATAATAATGCCAGAAATTTTTACCACGTCGGAGGAAATTTTGTTTAAAAATTTGCTTACATAAAAGTTCAACAAAAGAAAAAAAAGGAAAAAAAAAAGAATTTACATCGAAGTAAAATATAATCTTACTACCTGGGGGGAAAATTATTAAGAATTAAAATAAATTCAACGTAAATGAGAAATCAATTTCTTAATATTGTATTCTATAACAAAAAATTACTGAGACTGCTGTCGTAAGGATTCGGCTTTGGATTCGAAGGATTTCGTGTTCAATGCCTGTTACCACCAAAGAACCATCGTAAAAGCGGGTCTAGTATATTTGAAATTCATCGGTACCAAACATCATCCTGCTGTTGTAGTACGGATGCTTGGAGGAAGGGTGACAGCTCAGATGCCGTCTTTGTGATTTGACTACGGTTCAAAATTATAAAGGCCGTCCCAAAATAGCCCAGCTTTGATTTTAAACAAGACACTAATCTAATGGAACTGATCTGACATAGAATTAATGTGACCACTTAAATCCACTGGATATAAAACATATTGTTGCGTTTTATAAATTTACAAAGATGTTACTTTGATATTTTTTTTTATTTTTCCCCTGAAATTATAGTAACCCACACTCAGTAATATAGTCATCAGTTTTCCCCCTTTATAAGTAAAAGAAAATACCATCTGACTAAATCTTCATTTAAAGAGGCCAATATAAGTAAATCGAAGAAAAAAATAAAATAAAGACTAAATAAGAACATTTCGTAACAACAAATAAAGTAACAAAAATAAGTAGACTCCTCACATTCATGAAAGACAATCTTAATCTTTAGGAGTCATGAAAAAAAAAATTCAGAAAGAAAGTGAATCCAAATGGAAGAAAATTCTGCATCAATGACGGATTTTTTTTTCTGTTATTATACTTTTCGATATCTGTTGAAAGCTATCATTCCTTTTTTTTGGCAACGACATGAAGAAAAGGATTTGTCCAGAAAATATAATGTACAAAAAATTCCCGAGTCTTTGTGAAATTTTTTTTCGCTTCATTGAATGAGTCCAATAGTGTACAAAGAACGACAAAAAGCCTATAATAGATTTTGAACAGGGCTTTTAGAAATATCAGTTTCCGTTGAGAAATGTGTCATCCAATAGCTTTAGCAGAAGCTGAACACGGATTCTGATCCTAACTTCTGAGCACCGTAATAGATCTGGGGATAAAGGCTTTCATTTTACGCTTGTTAGTACACGTTATTGCATTTTTAAGAAAGAGTATGACGTTTAAGATCATTCCCTTTCTTCAAATTCTTGTATTTAATTTAATAAAGGGGGAAATCTATAAATTTCTATAAAAAATTTCTAAAATATGTTATACTTGATGCTTAAAAAGGAGCATTTCAAACTTATTTTAGAAAATAATTGTTTGCTAAAAGCTAACTATTTGCTAAATGTTGTGTAATTGAAATATATATATATATATAACAGTCAAGTTATTTTAAATTTCACTAAAACTAAATTTTTTTTCTTAGAAAAGGGAATATGTTTTATGGTCAAATTTGGTGACGAGCCAATAATCTATATTTTCAAGAATACATATTTATTTTTAATGATTAAAGCAATCTTTAAAGTCTTCATATGGAGTGTACTAAGAATTATTTTATTATTCTCAATTCATCATGTCTAAAAACTAGCAAAATAGATCGTTTGTTTTAGTGTCTTCTAATGTTTATCTCCATTAGCATTTCCACATAATTCTCTAGTTTTGAATCAGGTAGACTTTTTAAATTTTTCTACACATCACGATAATTAAATTCATACTGTAGACATATGATTAGAGCAGACACCCTGTGAATACGCATTGCGACGGTATTCAGTACAATTTTTGTACTTACTTTGCCATCGCTATAATTAAAATTAAATTGAAAAAAAATATAACATAAAAACTGACAAACCCAAATCTAAAACTTTATCATGTTCCAATACTTTGGACTCGAAATGAGAATCTGATTTAAATATTTAATCCTATATATTTAAAGGAAACCTGGATTATGTGAATACTATCAGAATGACTTCTTACTCACAGAATTCGTGAAGGGAAATGAAAAAGAAAAAAAAAATGGAAAACCAATTTGGTGGAGAAAGGTTATTTTTGGTTTTTCTTTCTGTGTTCAATATTCATATCTAACGAACAATTGCAACCGACATAATTAAAAATTTGAATTTCTTTGAATTGAAAAAATTAACTGAATACTGACTTTTTTCTTTCTGCAGCATGAACAATTAAATTTTTAACCATAGAACTCAAACTTCTTGTCACATGCATTATTAAATAAATGAATTAAGAGCTTTGAGGCATAACCATTATTATTTTTTTTATTTAGATAAAAGAAGCAACCTACTCTTTTTTTAACTTTCTTTTATTCAAAAAAAAACACTTAGACTATTTTAATAATAAGAAATAGAATTCTGAAAAAAATATATTTTACAGCAAAAAAGATTCTTCTTATAGAAAAGTTTTTAGAGTAATAAGAGTCCCACAACTAAGATATTCAGGAAACCTTTTTATTCAATCAAAATGGTAGGCAATATTAAATTTAAGGAATTAAATGAATAAATCTACTAATTTTAGAGACAATGAATAAAACACACTTAAATTCCAATCCCATCAAATACCTGATGATGATAATACATCAAATAAATTCAAAGTTATGTACATAAAACTATTAAAACTTTAAAGAATTGTACTTTATTCCTTCAAACGAAAACACCCGTAGTACAAAGAATTAAATTTCAAACGTTTCTGTTCATATTTCCCTCTTTTCGAAAGGTGGTTTATTTTCCCTGAAGTAAAAATAGATTTCCCTGTTTTAAGCAGGGGTGGCTCGAAGATTGCTTTTAGGAAGGGACGAAACCATGTCTCTGGACTCCGAAAACAATCCCCAAATAAATGTATTTTGCCCTAAGCTGAATATGTTGGATATCATTTCATTGAAAAGATATGATGGTTCTTCATATTGAAAATAAATAGACCGAATTTTTTCACTGGAAAATAAATTGATAAGGAAATCCATTAAATCAGATTATACTGATTGAAATTCTTTAAAATGAATAAAAATATTACAAACCAAATTTAGAAATGAGTTCCAAAACGGGGACTATTGGATTATTTTTGGGTTTATATGATTAAAGGGTTTAAATGCGTCCGTATCTAATTTATCAGATTTCCAGATGTTTTTATTCTTCTGAGATTACTAAGACGTATAAGGAGGAGAGAAATGTATTTCTTGGAAATTCAATTCTACTCTAAATGGAATAATTCGCTTTTGTTGCTGAATTCAGCATAATAGGTTTTGGAGAGATTTTGGAATCACGTTGGAAAATATGGTTTGCTATTCTTATTTGGTACTTCTAAGAATTTTTGAGCCGGATCGATTATGAAATTTTAGGACGTCACAAAATATTTGAAATTCGGAGTTTAGATATTTAATTATTAAATATAAAATCTAATGCAAACATAAGAAATTGTACACGCACAAATATATATATATATATATATTAAAGTCACCGCATTTTATAGTTTGTTTGTTTGTAATTATGACACTTGCAACGGACAAGCCCCGCCGTCAGAGACAGCCGGTTTAAGCCTGAGGGGGTGCGTCTCTTGTTTTATAGAAGCGCCAACTAGGGCCAAGAGTACGACTTAGCTACTCACTCATCACTCATTCGCTTGCACAACCTCTTTTTACAGGAGGGCACATTCACACTTCTCACAGATAGAACAACGAAAGAACAACCATGCCCAAACCGGGACTCGAACCCGGGACGCCCAGATCAAGAGGAAGACG
>JAPMOR010044331.1:0-11515 GCA_026543865.1 Argiope aurantia
TGTCTTTCAATAACGATCACATTTCAGATAAATTACTACTAACTGAGGAGGCCCAGATGAATCATCTAGTCAGTTGTGTTGTTTAACAGCTAACATTTAGCTCTGACGGAAATGATCAGGATGATTAAAAAATTGCTGGAAATACTTTTTTTATTCATCAGACAGTTTGGAAAATAAATAATATGCTAAAAATTTTATTCAACTGTTTCAAATCTTATCATAATGGTTGACTTTGATGTAAAAGAAATGTTGAAAATTAAGTTTGAAGGGTATAAAAACTTTTTCTTCTGGATGATTTATTTTCAAATAAAAAGGACATGTGGCGTGAATTTAGACTTAATGATTTACATAAAACTTTATATTCGAATTTATTTTTTATTATTTTTTGTCATCAAAACGGTTTAGCTAGACAGATGAAATATTGTATGAGGATTTTATGCCAAATCTGTAGATTTCTAACAGATTTTAAACAAAATCCGCTTACAGAAAGTCTGTCTGTCCTAATGTTCGAATATAAGTTAACATGTTAACTACAAAACGAAGACAGCTTAATGAATAAAATTAGATATACAAAATTAACATCTATTATCATTACACCTATAAAATTTTAAGTTAATTCCATCATGGGATTGTTCATCTGTTGGTCTGTACTTTTAACTCAAAGAAGCAATGATTTAAATTTATAAAATTTTATATCTAATTTTGTGACTACACATGTAGCTGGATGAATAATTTTTATTTCAGTCGGTTAAGAAAATGCGTTTAAAACATAATTTTGATTTTCAGATACTATTAACCGCAAGTCAGGGATTAATCGCAAAATAACTTGCCAAGGATGACACGATAGATTAAGTGAAAATACTAAATTCACGCCAAAGGCCAATATTTCGTAACTATTTTGCGCAAGTACTATGCAAAGTGTTCTCTGAGATAGCCCCTTTATCAGAGTGTATGCGAAGAAATTTAAGGGAAACCACTTCAGCTAGTTTCAAATTGGATCAGGACTTTTAGTCTAGCTGATATTGGAGTTTGTTCGATTTCCATAGAAATTATTTGTACTTGCATCCTTGTAAGTAAGTGTATATCACTTATCTATTATCTAACAGCACATTGGCATCATCGCAGTCACATTTAATTGTTACTGCTATGTAATGTCGAAAATTTTCTCTATTTCAGTGAGACTTAATCCATTTAGATCCGTTTTATTTTAATAGGTTTGGTCTTTTTATGACAATTGAAATAAAATGAGCCATTTTTTTGTTATTTTTATTTTCTATTTCAGATTTTTGAATTTGTATTAAATTCTAAATTAGAACATATTCGAAGAACCTGGAAAAAATTGAACTGAGTAAATTTCAGTTTTCGATAGTTAAGGTAGGGCACTTAGATCAATTCTTCCAAACTTCTTTAAAAATGTAATCACTTAAATGATATGCATAATGATATGTTATTAATTATTATGCAAATAAATATGTTTTTTCATCGTAATATATTAGTTATATAATTCTCGACATCCTCGCACATACACTCATACTTGCATACATTCATCTTATGTATGAAGATTACATATTATAGCATAAAATATACAATTATAAGACTAAATATATTTATTATCTTATATTACATCCAAATAACTATTAAAATGTTGGCCGTATGCAGGCCCGTACTTTCATATTCATGTAAACTCTGTAACGTAAAAACGCGATGATTTAAATAAAAGAAATTTGGTATATGAAATTGTGCCTACAATTGTAGTTCTATGTCAATTTTATGCTTGAATAGGCTGGGAAATAAAGATGCTCACAATACATAAAAGAATTTCTAACTCATATATTAATAGTATGTCAGCGATTAATCGCCAAGAGTTGCATATTAAATGTTGCAAAAACGTTGGATTCATATAGAAAATTGATATTTCATCTCTCTTCTTTTTTTTGGCCAGTGTCGTGCAATTAGTGCACATGAGCCAGTTTTCTTTACAAGGCTAGAAAACACACAACTCTCATGTGATGTGTTGGCTCTGGAAATAAAATCTCGTGACCTTCATAGTTTAGCACAAAATCCATTATTCTATGTAATGAGATGACATTTATTTTTGAAAATATACCCAAATCTCTTGAGGAGGGGGCATTCCCGCTGTTACGCTTTTGCATGAAATAGAATGTTTGGACAAAACGCAAGTCACATCTCAAAGAAAAGAAGATATGAGCAGTAATTTCAGCAGATTTTAATATTCTTAAACATATCATTCATGCAGCCATTGCAGGTGAATTAATGGCTGCCTACCTGATTCAGGGATACTTGGTGTGCAGTAAATTACAGCATGTGCGCTTAGGTACTTGTTTATCAACGAAATATCATCGGCAAATGTTATACTTAATCTTATGCTATTCACGAAAATAACCAATATAACATCATTGGCGATTAATCGCTGGTTGTTATAAACTTACTATTTAACGATTTGGGCGCTTAATCACATTAATTAAAGGCAGTAAATCTTTTGTTAGTTGTGGTGATTAATCGCATTTGTAATAAATATTGCATCTTTGGCGATTTTTTGGCTAGCAATCCATGACATGCAATTAATACGCAAATACTATGGACAGTTCACTCAGAGTATTTATTAAAAATTATGAACATAGATTTTGAGCTTCTTTCAGCACAAAGTTAAAATTTTTATTTACTATTGTTATTTTCAATAAAATTATTGCTATTTGTAATTTATTGTAATTAGCTGCTTTTGGGATCGGCTTTTTTGCTGGAAGTGTTTTTTGTATTTATTTGCAAATAAATCTTTTATGCGTAATTTCATGAGCATGATTTCTCCAGGAAACACTTCTTAACTATCCAATTGTGAAAGTTGCACCACTCTATTAGTCGCATACTTGATAATTCATAGTATATATGAACTTTCTTAATGGAGTGAAGTCCCACGACATAACTGATCAATTAAAAGCGTCAATATCTTTACACTTTCGTGGTACTATAATTTAATTTTTTTTATTCTCCTTGTAAACGTCACAAATATTATTAAATCGAATGCTTCTTCCTTAACTTTCAGAAATGGAAGAAAACATAATGCACGATTAAATCTTCAACGAAACAATGAAAACGATGTAAATCTTAGAAAAAGAATTAAATCTACTACTTAAAATAAATCAAAAATAGTTTTAAAAAATTGCTGAAATACAGAAAAAAATGTACATAAAAATTTAATGAATATCTTCAATAAAGCAAATGTTTTTATATGTGAGAACATGGCGTTGTTTTGGGAAAGATGTTATCAAAATATGATGCCAAAACCAGCTGGAGTGGTCCCCTCAAAACTGTCTCGCATACTCTCGAATAAACTTGTCATACCAGAGAATGCCTTATATGGCATTGGAGCTCAATAGTTAAGAATTATTAACTTTTGGACCAAATTTAACATTTTTATTGCATCCATCATGCCATCCTTGGCGATCCAAAATCAGGGATAATATGAGCGATTCTGCAAAGAATGTATGCGAGAAAGCTTTGTGGAGACGATTTTTGCTGATGTCAGATGGATTTAAAATTGCTATATTATATTTATTCACTTTAAGTTGATTATGAATGTCTTCCTTTTTTATATACATTATATGATAATAATTTAATAAAGAGAAGTTTGCAATTTATATCTTTGCAATTATAACTGTTGGGTATTCAATAAAATTCTAAGAGCAAATAATCTATATCTATACTTATAATAAAGCTCAATGTGTGTGTGTGTGTGTTGGCGCTCTACAGGCCAGACCATTCAACCTACAGCTACCAAATTTGGCACATGTATACCTTGGAGGCCGGGAATGTGCACCTGGGGGTTATTTTTTCGAATTTTTAATTAGAATTTTATTTATTTAAAAATTAAGCTAAATTTTGACGTGTTTCTGCTATAACTGCCGAAAATATTACCGCACAAAAAAGATTTTTACATGAAGTTAAAGATAAAAAATTTATCTTTTAAATGATGCTACTGTTTTAATCTTAAAATTAAATTTATATTTTTAATGAATTTTTAAAGAAATATTTTAACTATGTTTTTCAATAATTTTTTTCGTCAAAAATAAAAATGAGGATTAAGCACGTTTCGCATTCAGGAGAAAAAAATAGCTTTTTTCAAAGTGTTGCCATCACATTGATTAAAGCTCTAACTGAAAATAAATTAAATTTTTTTGGAAATGAAATCTGCAAAAATATAATTTTCGTCACGTGTCTGTAGGAAATGAAACAAATATGAAATATTATTTTTTCTAAAAAATAAATTCAAGAAAAATTCTTTTATGATCTTTTACACTCTCTATATTATTAATCCAATAAACAAGTTTTATTTTAAGGCAAGTTTTGTTTAATATGAACAGGATATCCATTCAAATCAGAACCACACAGCTAATTTGTAAACCTTTAGTAAGATAAAGATCTGTTGCGACATAAATCGTAAATATTTTATTTAAAAGTAGCAAACGATTATTTTAATAATTATAAATTTTATTTTGTAAATAGTTGTGAAATTCAGATTGGCAACAGTGATATTTTTGGAACTTTTAATTTGTTGTTTAAAAACGATGCTAGAATTTTGAATGAAAATAAGTTGATGTAAATTTGATAATATTATCTATAATGTAATAAGATTTAGATTCATAAGTTTGTTTGCATTCTACTTTTGTTGACGCACGAACACAACAGATTTACTAAAATGGTTTAAATAGAAAAATGATTATATTTTATGTAACTTAATTCAATAAATGCTCTAATAAATAACGAATTTTTGATTTTACATAAAGCTTCTGCTGTCGAAATCACGAATAACAAAATGCTCTTGAAACACTAATATTTTAAATAAAAAGAGTTAATTTCCATTCAACTAAATCAATCACTTAAACTGACTGATTTATGAAAATTTGAATATCACTATTCAATAAAAAAAAAGGATAATTTTAGATTTTCCATCGATCGTTTCAAAAAAAATACGCCAATCAGCGCGCAGGTTTCTAAGAATAATTGGCCTAAGATTATGAAAATGTTGAGTTTTTCTAGATTTTTAACATTCAAAACTTCATAAATAAGTCTTAGTTGATCGTGGAAAATAGAAACATTCATTCATTTATTTAAAATTTGGTGTGTCCAGAATATTTCTCAGAATATGATACCTTACTGCATTAAATTTAGATTTCATAATTTTTGAAATATATTTATAGGCTGGAAAAAAATATTATGGATTTCATTTCAATCCTTTTGAAAGCAAAACTAAAAACTGAATTTTATGCTAAATCTGAGAAATTTTTAGTGAATTATTCTTTGAGATATTACATAAATGATGAAAAATATTTTGTAGTTCACATAAGACTTAAATACCGAGCGATTCTGTTTGCAAAACTCATATTCAATAATAATAATAATAATAAATAAATAACAATAAAGATGATAAATAAAATAAAACGCTTGGTTTTATTAAAAAATATCTTTATATTAATTGCCATTTCATCATTTTCACTTTAAATTAAAGTTGACGTTTTACCGGAAATGACAACAAATTAGCAAAATATATAGAGTAAATTGAACGAAACGATCTAAACAACAGTATAAGTTTGGTATGACTATCAAAATTTGAAGATTAAAATTGTTTTGTTTGAGAATCTATTAAGAGACCAGTTACTTAAAATATTTAATTGAAAATTGTAGCGAGCGGTAAT
This sequence comes from Argiope aurantia, assembly GCA_026543865.1. Lineage (NCBI taxonomy): Eukaryota > Metazoa > Arthropoda > Arachnida > Araneae > Araneidae > Argiope > Argiope aurantia. Next base: position 5,712 of record JAPMOR010044331.1, read on the forward strand.
ATTGGCGAACCGGCTGGTCGCCAAAGGCGGCTAGTAGTATATATTTTTAAATATATGATAGTTTAGTATAATCACCAAATTTCTACTAATTGTTTTTTCACTTATATTCCCATTAATTTAAATATATTTATTCATTTTAAATTTATTTAGAGTTTCTTCCTTTTTATATTTATTATATGATAATAATTTAATAAAAAAGTTTATATCTTTACGATTATAACTGTTGGTTATTCATTAAAATTCTAAAAGCAAATAATGGCACATGTTTTTAAATATATGATGCTTTAGTATAATCAGCAAATATCTACCAATTGTTTTCCCACTTGTATTTACTCATTATTTAAATATATTTATTCATTTTAAATTGATTTTGAATTTCTTCCTTTCTTTATATAAGATAATAATTTAGTAAAAGCGTTTATATCTTTGCAATTCTAACTGTTGGTTATTCATTAAGAATATAAGAGCAAATAATAGTCCATATTTTTAAGTATCTGATGCTTTAGTATAGCCCCCAAATTTCTACTAATTGTTTTCTCACTTGTATTTACTCATTAATTAAAAATATATATTTTTATTTTAAACTGATTTTTAGTTCTTCCTTTTTATATATGTTATATGATATTAATTTAATAAAATAGTTTATATCTTTGCAATTATAATTGTTGGCTGTTTATTAAAATTCTAAGAGCAAATAATAGTATACATTTTTAAATATCCGATGGTTTATCATAATCTCCAAATTTCTTCTAATTGTTTTTTCATTTATCCAAAGTTTGTGAATAAAAATTGAATCCATTTGTTTTAATAACATGAAAATAGATCGTTTAAAATTCTATTTTCGTAATAAAATAACAATTTTATCAATTTCGAGAGGGTGACATCTGTTCCATAGAATGACGAAAAAAACTCTACCACAAAAATAACATTTTGATGCCGACACAATTAAGAAAATGTTTCCCCATTACGTCTAATGAAGATAATAGGACTCTTCGTGAAAGAGATGTAATTACTCTAGTACGAAAGAGAGTTCTTTTTTTTTTCTTTTTGGGGCATCGTTTGTAATTTTTTCCCGTCTCTTCCGAGTTTTAAATACCACACTTCTTTAGCCAAATAGGTTCTTGTTTTTCCTCCCAAACTCTGTGCTTTCCCAAAATAAAATTCATTACTTGAAGTTTCATATTTTTAGATGAGATTTTTGCGCAATTATTTTGAAAAGGGATGCAAGAGCTTTGATGTTCTGAAGAGGATAATTTTTGCCGGTAATAAAAGTTGTTTTTATCAGCAAAGTCTTTGGAAAATGTTATTTTAAAAGTTGTTAAGTGTTTTCTAGCTGCTGTTGCTCCTGCTCTTTACTGAAATTGCTTTAGTTTTTACACTACTTAATGAAAAAGCAAAATGAATTTTTATAATTAATTTGACTTTGTCTGGGAAAAATATATCGCATAAACCTGAAGAAAATTTTAGTTAAGTATAATCATAAAAGATCTTAGAAAATAATTAGGATTGCGAAGAGTTTTAATTAATCTGAATCAAAGGCTGAAATACATTTTTATTATTGACTAGGGGCCCACTGAAATAAATGTTTATTATTTGCCTGCGCTTAAATTGTTATTATTGTTATTCGCCAATCCTGACTTTATCCTTAGCTATATGCGATGTTCGTTAATTCTAGTTAGTAAGTTTTTAAACTATACTAACCATTCATTCAATGTTGAACATATATTTTCCTTCTTTCGATTCCTTCTGGGGGGGGGGGTACCTCGAAATGAGGATGAGATGCTTCCGGCATGGTGGTTGGATCTTGTCACCCTGGAGGGTACACTAATATGTGGGGTATCTGACTCCTCCCATCTATGACGGGACGTACTTCCTTCGGGGAGGGTTGTACCATGGCTGGTGACGGCCCTTAGGACTCAACCTCAGTTCCCGCCAATGTTGCTGTTGCGGCGGTCCGGTCATTCAGTTTTTATGGTTTAAATCCATGTGCCTTCTTGGCGTGTCGGAGAGTTTGATGGCTGACTTACCTTCTTTCGATTCAAAATTCAAAGCCCTACAATGAGAATAATATTTGTTTGTATCTGCAATATATAAATATTGAATCAATTATTCACAGTTTTGCCGCCAACTTAACAGCTTCACGATTAGCGTTTCTTTTTAAATTGCCTGATTCTCTCTCGAACTTTCTTCGTATTTTTTTTCCCATCTGAAATCCCTAGAAGCTCCATTTAAATCCCCAGGAGTGGTTTCCTCAAACTTGTTCGCACTTTCTCTAATAAACTTGTCATGCCAGAGAACACCTTGCATGGCATTGGAGCACAATATTTAAGAATTATTAACTATTGTCCTGAATTCAACATTTTTATTGAATCTATCATATCATCATTGGCGAATTATTTGGCGATTATTTCCTCGAATGCGATTAATAGTATCCGAAAATCGAATTAGAGCTTTAGACAGGTTTTTTTCAACCAATTGAAACAGGAATCGGACACAATGTTTGCGCTTTTGAATCATCAAATTTACATGTTTCTGAAAGTACGGACTGGCAGACAATCAACCCCTTGTTGGATTTGATTCAAAATTCGATATATCTCTACAATGTAAATGTTAAATCTGTGTACCGATTTTTATCTATATTGCTTTCTTCATTTTGCAGCTATCGTGTTCAGTAATATTCGAACAGCCAGACAGAAGAACTTCCTCTGAACAGATTCTACTCAAAATTTGACAGATATCTGCAAATTTAATGCAAAGATCGTATAACAAATTTCAACTGTCTAATTCAAAGCGTTTTTGAGTTATTTTAGTCATGAATAGACAGACAGAGAGACGGACATTTTCTAAAAATGTATTTTTCGAACTCAGGAAGGTCTAAAACCAGGAGATTCGTCAAAATATCTTCGAATTTTTTGATGATTACTTTACTTCCTCTATACTACGTATACCAGAAAGTAAAGAAACACAGCAGTGTTAACAAATATATTACTGGCTATTGCTAGCTGAGAGAGAACAAATTTCCGTTTACATGAAGATGATGAAAAAGTTGGAAGGAGATTCATTAGTGTTGCCACAAACGGTATGTCTGAAAGTAGAATTATCAAATAATATTGTTTTAAATTCGTTTGCTGCTAATTTGGTGCTAATTACAGTTTTCATTTCTCTTTTTTTGTCTCGATTTCAATATCAAATGCAATATTAATATTTATTGCGACATAATAAAAATGTTATTAAATATTTCGAACAATACTGGCAAAAAAAAAAAAAAAACCTCAAATATCATGGGATAGATGATTCTCTATCTACCATCACAAAACGAATATAACGCTACGTTTACATAATTTTTTTTATATAACATAGAGATATACCTTTATTATCAGATTGAAAGATGTGATCTTTCGATGTTCCATAAGCAATTTAGCTATTACCTCTGCCTTAAAATTCTGATAATAATACTGTATCACTATTATAATTACGGCGTTCATGATAGAAAATCGGGTATGCAAATAGGTGTCAGAGAACTTGTACTTAGATAACATAACATCAGAGCATCCTGGGGTCAAGCCACCTGGTGCCAGTTCAAGTGTCACCCTCGTCATCTGACCGCGGTTCAAAATAACGTTAATATAACTAAACTAAAAATGCTTGGAGCCATATGATAAATACCGAGTTTCCCAGAGATTCTGTTAAAAGTTTTAAAAATTTATACAAAGAGAAGTTTTTAATATTATTAAATTCAGAATAAACATTTGGAAAAGTACTCTCGTTTCTTATAAATTTTACAGGTACAGGAAAGTTTACTGAACTCAGAATATCAATGCAATTGATCAAGTCATTGATAACCCTATAAAAAAAGAAGAGCACATCACCACCACCACAAACTAGGCAAAATAAAGCTGACACATATACATATCTTGAGAGTAAAATATATTTTTCTTGTAAAAATTTATTTTTGAATAAATTATTTTTCTTTTTGGTTGATTTTGGATATATCTAATAGTTTATATAATTTATATCTAACGCTAGAACCCAATCCCCACGAAACAATCTGTATCCATTTTCTCAAGGCGAATTCTATTTTTGTCAACTGATTCAATTTTTTTGAAGCGGTCGTTGATTGCACTAAAATAATGAGATTAACAGTTCAATATTTTGTCCAATTTTTATACAGAAGAGTCTAACTTTTTCCTCTGAATGCTATTGTACCGAGAGTAGTGAGATAAATATGACTTATAAAAAAGATAAATCTTTAAAGAAATTAGTTTTTTTTTTGTATTTGTTGACGGTACATCAATTAAATGAAATAATATAAAATATAATTATTTATGTCATTCAAAACATCTTTTTAGCTAGAAATATATGCTAGTTTCTAATGCTTTAGAAATTAGTTACTGGCCATGATTGAAGTGGATAGCCATGTATCTATGAAACCTTTCGTGTATCAACACGATTTTCCTCCCACGCAGTATATAAACCGACAGCGATATAAATATAACCACTCGTCATAAAAATCTTTACAAGCCTACTTTCTGTTTCCAATTTTCGGTAATTTACGATATGACTCTTAAAAAAACAGGTCTTATAAACCCGTCTCTGGTAGTACAGGACCATCATGCTATCCCCTAGCTGGTCCTAAAAAAATCAACTATTTTTTTATCGTACTCCTACAGACACCAGCTATAAGCCATAATTTTAGCCCCTCTGCACCTATCATAGCCTGTTTTAAAACTCAGAGCATGAATTTCTGATTTTAGTCCAGCGTTGCTACAAGCTTTGAAAATAAACCTTTATTTATTATATACGCATAAAAACTTTCCGTGCATCCGTCGCTTATGCGATAAAAAAACGCTAACAGGGGCAAATAATATCAAGTCCGACAGGGCATTTCTTTATAATAGCTCAGTCGAGAGAAAATTGGCCGTTTTTTTTCAAGCGCCAGTGCAGGTTTAGTTTGGCGGAAGATTTTTTTTTTAAACTGCATGATTTGCAGTTTGTTTCTTATTTTGCTTCAGTTTACCTTGCGTCTTGAATTAGATGCGCACGATTTAACATATAGGGGTATAATAATGTAATGTAAGAAGAAGAAGGGTATATATTTACAACAAGATGCGAAGTTTTTATGTGGACCTTAAGTATTGAATTGGCAGTTTGATGTAGCACAAAATAATCTATTTAATGTACCTTTCCATGAATAAGTGCTTTAAAAGTCCAGAATGTGTTGAAGATTGGTGGTGTTTAATTAATATATAGCTTACATTCATTAATCTGAAACGCCAGGAAGTAAAATCTGAATTTATAAAAGGACTTTCATGGTTAATTTTTTGTATTAAGGTTGTTTCTAATACATAAGATTTTATCATGGTAATATTTAAGATATGAGTTTGAACATTATAAAATATTCATAGGATGATATATAATTGATGTTTCTTCATTTTATTTATTATTTATTAATTTAATCCCGAACGTTTACTTCATAATTATCTGTTTTAATTTAAAATTCATGTTGTTCAACTGTTTCTTTTATACTTTAGTAAGATAAAATATTATATTAGCACATTAATAATATATTATAGTAATTCTATAGAATTTTGTATTTAGAGGAGATTATTTAAAAAAAAAATCTTACAACCATGAGGGTGATTTGGAATGTCAGATTCCATAGAGTTGTAAGTAGAAAACAAACATTACATAAACATACAATGGAGGGGATTCAGAATTTTTAATTCTTTAAATTACAATATAACTAACTTTATTTAACTTGGAAAATTGAGGCATTTCTCTCAACATATAGTATATCAAACTTT
>JAPMOR010044332.1:225-10591 GCA_026543865.1 Argiope aurantia
ATGTGTATTCCTTAAAATATCAAAGTGCAACAGCCTGCTAATTCTGAGAAAATGACATTGAAACTTTCTATATAGCTTAAATACTAATAATTTGTAACCGCCCATGAGCATTTTAAAAGTGCATCCGATAGTGCCTTAGATTCGTATCACAAAGATAAAGATTTTGACCTACATTCGTTTCAAAATTATTTCAAATTAATATTTTACAAATAGTTTAAATGAATTTACTTTTCATTCTTTATGCAAATATAAATAATCATTCTTCAAAATTTTGAATTAAAATTTAATTTTTAAAAGAAAAAACTTTAAATTTATCTTTTTACGCTTCAATAATTTTAAAAAAATGCATTTACGTTATAAAAATTTCATTGACATGAAGCCTGAATTATGATTAGAATTTAATTATTAAATATAAATTACTTACATATGTAACTTTAAAGATGATAAATAATTAAAATAATTATTATAATCTTAAAATATTAAAAACTTTGCATTTTTGGATTTCATGATGTCACAATGCTTTTACTAACTCAACGAAACTGCATTTATTTTAAAGAGAGCAGCTGATATTTTTTTTAATAAATCAGTAAACGATTTCAATATTAAAATTGAAATTAAGTATAACGCAGGTGTTAAGCTATTGAATGTATGATGTTCCAAAATTTATGATACCATGATAACGGTATGCATGGTGCATTGCCTAACTTTCTGAACAAGTAAATATTTTTGAGCATAAATGAAACCTGCTTTCGGATAGATCTGCTGAATGTTATTCTAGTGAGCAATCAATTGTAGGAGAAATTAAAATGAGATTTCTTCCCAATGATTCTACTGTAATTCTGATTCTTTTATTCTGCAGTTCTTGGGGTTCTACCATTCTGGTTCTTTTATGTCATCGAAAATTAGTTAATGTAAAATCAATTTATATGCATGTTGAATACATTTTAAATGATGCCAATAATTATAACTTAACACAATTTAAATTATACATATTTATAACTATTTCTCACTTTTTAAATTAAATTATAATTCATATATTAAGTTTAATGAACATTTATTTTCACTTAAAAGAGAGAAATATTAATTGAAACTATCCGTATGCTGCTAATTTAAGAGTTTTGTTTTAAAAATATTTTTAACATGCCTTTTCGAATTTAAAATTATTTTATTTCCAGAATTAAATTATAATTCGAGTATTAAGAGAAATAAATATTTATTCTTATATAGACAAATGATAAATGTATTAATTTAAAATATTGGTGAATTGTTAATTTGATATAATTAAAAAAATAAATTAATGAAAATAAACAAATCCGAAACAGAGTCTCAGTTTTGCAGACACGAAGCCGAAGTTCTACTGAGTATGCTTTCCGGATGCTCAGCGAGGAAAAAGGGTTTTACAGATATTAACTCTTCGGTACTGATTTGTTGCGTTTTGTTGATGGATGTTGATAATTAATGGAATAAGTTTTGCTTAATTTTTCTTGTGCTTTTTAATTATTTATTTGAAATAAAATGTCTTCAAGTAGTATATAAAAATAACATGAAATATTTGTTCAAAATACTCTAGTTATTGAAATAAATTTTGCTGTCAGATAAATTAATAAAAATATTACAGCGAAGCTAAAATTATTCTCTTGTATTTATTGATAAATGAAGAACTAAGAGAATTCATAGAATTTTCCTAGATTATCATTCATGCCGCGTTTTGGCATCTGAATCGAAAATGGCATCAGTTCTTAAAGCAGTTGTGATACCAAATCAGTAAAAGATGCCTTTCAAATATTGTTTAACTAATGAAAACTATAAATACATTTTTTTAACTATTCCTGATTTTAAGATTATCTTAAAATCAATCACAGAGAGACATATCCAAAAGCTTTAAATTAGGGAAAAAATACATTATTTAAATGTTAAAACAATTTTATTTTCTGTTTTTTCATTCTTATAAACATAAAATATGTGAAAGCATCTTTTACGAACAAAAAATTTCTACCGAATTTTATTCATTTATCATATATGTGAGGTAATTATAAAAGTTTAAAACATTGACTATGGAGCCAATATTGATGATAAAATATGTCAGTTTAATTAAAAACAGAACAATTTAATTGAGCATTATCCAATTGAAGGGTTTGCTGCAAAAAGGATGTACCTCCAATCTAAGGGTATTTGGAGTTCCATGTACTATCATGCGGTAAAATAAAAACTTGTTCATTTTGTTACAGAAAGATGTAGCTCCAGTCTTTAATTCTCGTGTAATTTAAGCAATGGAGATGTTTGTATTATTAGTTTGTTGCAATATATAGCTTCTGGTGCTACCGCATTTTCCCCCACTATTCGGAAACACTGAAAAACTTACAAGGAAAGAAGAAAGAGTTTCTCTACCATTTGAGTATACTGGCATTATAGAGAAGACAAGTGAAAAGTTTCTTGTTACTAAAGTTATCCAAGAAATGATTTTCAACTTCGTTGATCTGTTAAAAGGTTTCTTGCTGAAAACTCCTTACATCATTTCTAATGGTAACAAAAGTATTTTATAAAGAAATATAGAACTTTTAATTATGAAAATAATCCCAAATTAATACAGGAAAAATATTAGATCTACCGGAAAGTTCTGTCAGTTTTAGAATGAAACAAAGGAATACCTTTTTTCATAGTTTGGATAAACTTTATTGAATAATATAATTGCCATCATTATTTATGACTTCTTGCCAGCGTGATGGCAATTTGTATATCCCATTTTTAAAAAATGTCTTATCTCTAGAGGCCAAAAATTGAACCAGTGCTTGTCTGATATCTTCTTCGTTCTTGAATTGTTTGCCCTGCAAGAAATTTTGTAAGGACAGAAACAAGTGATAATCAGATGGTGCTAGGTCCGGGGAGTATGGTGGAAATGACAGAATTTCCCAGCCTAGCTCTGCGACTTTATGACGAGTCCCCAAAGCAGAATGTGGCCTGGCATTGTCATGAAGCAGTATGATGTCCTTCCTATTGAATATCACTGGCCTCCTTTCTTGGAGTACTGTTTTTAATTTATCCAATTGCTGACAGTACTTCTCCGAATTTAGCCTTTCGTTTGGTTTCAACAACTCAAAATGTATTGGGACAAACAACATTCTCTTGTTCAGGCTCAACTTCGGTTTAGAGGTAGAGGGGGCAGGTTTTCCGGCTTCACAATATGCCCTTTTTCTTATGATGTTTCCATAGGTAATCCACTTTTCATCCCCAGTTATGATTGTAACCGGAGCGGACAGAACTTTCCGGTAGACCTAATATTATGTAGAGATAATATTGGTATTTGGTATCTTGGGATTTTTTGACGCACGAGCCATATTTGGCTAAACTGCGCCATGCATATGGTTAGAGTGAGTGATGGATTATTTTGTAACAAAACAGTAATAATATTCGACATCCAAACCATTACTTCATTAATGTTAAACAAGATTCAGCTATCTTAGTCCCACTCTCTTTCACTTAAGAGCCCAAAATATAAAGATGTAATGGAACTAACTCGCAAATAAATCCCACAAAATGATATGTAATTCTATGATGGCCTACAACCCGACGACACACCAGATGAGCTCGACGTCACAAAGGGGAGTTTGATGATAGGGAATATAATTTTTTAAAGCCAAGTTCTATATATATTTTGTTACTTTACTTTGATAAATTCATAATATTATAGTTTTTGTGTGTGTGTGTGAAATATTTTTCACAGAGGTAGACAGACAATCCATTTGGTTGCAAGAAAGAGGTAGCTCCAACATTCCAACATGTGCCACGTCATCTGGAAAATATATTTTTGGTGAAAATACTGTCATAATATGTAGGAACAATTAAGAAAATTGATCAAAAGGAAAATATTCACACAATTTGAAATTTAGCATTTTCAAACGCTTTTTACGCTTTCTGCAAACTTGAATAACTGGAGCTACATCCTTTTTGCAGCCTATTCTTCAATTGTTAAAATAGTATATTAAATTGCTTCTTTGAAAGAAAAATACTGAATTTGAAATCTTAAAAATTACAAAAAGCTGAAAAATAAGACGGAAAAGAATGATTGAAAAGTAGTTTAGGTAAAACTAATTATTAGCTTAAATAAGGTTAAATGTTCGGATTAGCATAATGTCTCATCTCTTAACGAAGAAATACAATATTTTTAAGATATAAGATTTTTAGGATACATTTATTAGTTTTTTGAAATTTTTGCACTCAACACTTTCATTTTTAGATATTGTTTGATATATGACACATAATTTTTTCAATATATTTTGATTATTCTTTTATTCGTAGTAATTGCTGTTTAATATCTTCACCTATTTTAAATACTGGCAATATTAAGGAATCATTCAGTATATAAAAAAAAATTACATTTAATACTTGCATTGTAACATTAAAATTGTTTTTTTTTATTTCGTCGGACACGATAAGGCATACATTTATTACGTCCTAAAATTTTAAGACACAAAATGTTAGATTTAGAATATTAAAGTTTAATTATTGAAGTCCTTAACATAAAGTGAAAAATACACGTTCTATCTGTCAGTCACAGAAATACTTCATAAATAGTAAGTAATAACTTAAAGCTTATGAAATTCATTTTAAGGTGCATTTCTAGATGAAGGTGCTATTTATTTATTTTTAAATTAATTCATTCTTAAGATATTTAATTTTAATAGGGAACATTTAGATAAATTTTATGGTTTTCATTAAAATCTGCGGCTTTTTTTTTCAAAACTAAAAAAAAACCCTATTTTTACAACTTCTTAAAAATCAATAAATTATCTTTTTAATTATAATAATTTTATTGCGATGTTTTTTTTCTGATTTTAACTAGCAATTAAATCCTGATTATAAATGCAGTTTATAACAATTAGATTCAAAACAATTTATTTTTTTCATTAAAAAGCTATCTTATAAATAATTCGTTGCAAGTCAACGGCAAAACATTGAACTGTGTATTTCTGTTTTATTTTTTACAATATTTTTTGTCAAGATTGTTTATTTATTTGAATGGTTTGGTTGAATGGAAATAAATTTTCAATTAGTTAAAATAATATTGCAATTAAAATTTCTTATGATATTTAAATTTCAGTAATATAAAAATTAAGCAAAATTTTGGAATTTTTCAGCAATATTTTCCAAAAATATTATTTGAAAAAAATTATTGTCACACCACATTAAATATTAAAAAAAATTCTTTTTAGTGATTTAAATTTCTTTTTCATAGAATTTCTCTCTCTCTCATTTTAATAAATCTTTTAGAAATTAATTCAATGCGCAATGTTTAGTGATATTATTTTTCATTATTAATTAAGAACGGTAATACATAACAAAAATAGTAAAGAACAAATTCATAAAATTCTAAAAGAACACAAAACAAACAAAAAAATTAAAAGCAGACAATTAATAATTTATATCAGGAACAATTGCTGAGTTACGATATTTTTTTAAATCTTTTTCATTAGGGTAAAATGAACTACTTAATTAATTCTATTAAAACGTCACCAACATATTTCTTATACTTGATTATTTTTTTGCAAATTTTATTAAATTATGAAGAATATTAACTAATAGTTTTTTATCAAATCCATCCAGACCGAGTAATTTTAACTGCAAATTTTTCAGAAGATAGAAGGAAATTTTATATTATAATATTTTATGTAAAAGTTGTTTTAACATTTAAAATATTATAAACTTGAATAATCTACTCATGAGCAATACTAAGAATATAATCTAAAATACTATAAAATAACTGTACAAAAAAATAAGTAATTTTGAGATTTCTTTTGGAAAATTGAAAACTGAAAATTGAAATAATTAGCAGAGAATTAAATGATTTATTGAATAATAACAAATTATTTATAAATTCTGAACATAAAATGTAACCCAAATAATTAAATAATTTAAATACATTAGTGAAGAAATAAACAAAAGATCAAGTAAATGTACGGTTTGTTTTGGAATATTTCATTCGTGAAATTCATATGAACATTACAAATTGTAATTTAACTGATTACTTTGAAGGAAATGCTGAATAGAACGATAAAGTGATTCGGTAAACATGAACAAGTTACGCTTGTTTATAATGTATCCTTTACATAGGGATTTTAGAGTAGGTTTTTGCTAGTCCTTACTTCTATCAATTGGAAAAGTCAGTAAACTCCCGTATCAGTAAGCTACGGAGCCTGAAAGAGTGCTTTGGATATCACTGTAAAATTATTTCCGCTTTCTGTTAAGTATGATTGATTGGATACCCGTAGTGTGTGTTTCGCTCACTAGAAACGCTCGCCCTGATAGATTTGAGGGAAAGGGTGGTTTTTAAGTATATTCAAAATATGTTCAAGTCAATATTTATTTAATATCCATCAGCTACTCGGATACCTCTTTTGTATAAAAAAAACCTTAAGAATGCGGGCTATCATTCCAGGAGGCTAGGGGATTTTTCTAATCCTTCTGTGTTTCTGTATTTTGAGATACCTGAATTAATTTTGAATTCTGTTTTAGGAATGAGAGAATTAATGTCACTTTTAAAAATGCAAATATAGAATAAATACTTAATGAATATAAAAAGACATCAAGCAATAAACAGTAATCTGAAAAAAAATGTGTTTTGAATACATAATTTTTCAACTATATCTTTACTTTTTAAGATTAAATTATAATTTTTATTTATTGTCATTAGTAATTATCATTACTTATCATGATAGTTCTGCGAAGGTTTATTAATGGATTTCTCTAGAAAACAAATCTATAAATATTTCCCCGAAATTTCTCCAAAATCAGTAATATTCCTAAAATTTTTATTTAATTGCTAAATTCATTAACTTGATCTTGAGCAATTCATAGAAAATGATTATTTAAAAGAGGCTCCTGGAGAGGTTTAAAAGAGAGGTTCAAAAATTGTACTTGAATTCTCAGAGGAATGCTGATAGGGGAGACCCTCGTTCAAGATGAAATTAAAATTTTTGAGCAATCAACATGGTACTTGCAGCTCCCTCGCACAAAGCCTGTTTAAATCATTTTGGATCACTTCCTTAGCCTTATTAAAGTTTATTCAAACATTTTTGATAAATTCCTTTTTATAATAAGTTTATTTATCACAATTTAATTATAAATATTTATCGCCACGTATTATTTTTATACGTTTATTTATTAACGTTATTACACCTTACTTGTATTCTTTATTGAAATATTATTTGTTTCTTTCCGATTACTTGAGTTGAATTTGTTTCATTGTATTTTATTGTTTTTAATATATTCAACTGATATTTATTCCAATGTTTTCCACTTTTAAGTATTTCATTGTGTTTTATTGGTTCATTTTGTTTCAATTTATCAATTGGATTGGTTATTGGTTTTAATGGATTTCACTTTTATTTCCTTCGGTGTGTTTTATTGAATTTAATGTACTTTTTTCTATTGTTTGCTATAATGATTTGTATTAATTTCAATATATTAATGCACTTTATTATGTTTTCTTTAGTATCATTTAGAAGCGCCTATTTGGCGCAAGGGAGCTAATATGGTTTACTGTAATGTGTTTTATTGATTTTCTGTGAGTTTTATTGGTTTAAATGAACTTTATGTGCATGTGTTTCATCTTCATTTATTTCAGAACGTTTTATTGATTTCAATTTTATTTACTTTTGTAATCTCTAATGTGTAGCTTTAGTTTTATGTAACTTATGTAATTTTATTAACGTTTTATGATTTTCAATATTCAATGTTATTATTGCTCATTATTTGCTTTATCGTTTTATTTGTTTGAATGTTATTTACTTTTTTAAGCTCTAATGAGTGGCTTTAGTTTCAATGTTATTTAAATTGGTTTTTTCGATATATTTTATTGGTTTCATTGTATTTTAATGAGCTTAATGCATGTAAAGATGTTGTGTTAATCAATGTTTGGTCACATGAACTTTCAGTATTGTGAAATAATTTGACATAAATGATCTATTTTAATAAAAATTTACTATTTTAAAATCTACTTAATAGGGTCCTTGTTTATTTTTATCGTACACGGGATTTCCTTGACTATTTACAGATTTATGCCAAGAATGCTATGCTTATTTGGCGATTTTCTAGTTAGGAAAATATCGTCAAGTTTTATTATTCATAAAATGCCAAGATTTTGCCAAGATGGTTGCATTCTTGTCTTTGGTGATGATTTTGAAATGAGTATGCCAAAAACCCCAAATAAAAGGATTTGCTTAGCTTTTAACAGAATATTTCATGATAAACACAGCAACTTGGGGTTTGTCTGGATTTATTGGCGATTTATTTTGTGGCCCTAAAAATAAATAAACACCCTTAATTACTGGCAATTAATAAGTCGATTTCATCCAAATTATGTCATTAACAAAATGGTCCTATTTTACTTACTTATGCGATAAAAACAAAGCAGAAATCATTCATTGGAAAATCTAAACATTATTACAGATATCCTTGACTTAAATTGAAATATTTCAAATTGAACCATTCTCTATCCAAATTCACTGACGCTTACTTTTCTTCAAAATCTTATATATTGGAAAAAGTAATTAAAATGCACTGAGTGATTCATTAATTAATTTTCTATACGGAGCTGCATATACTACTTTCTATCTTGGAAATCGACATGTTTAAATACACTCATGCTCCTCTCCAAGAACAAATCCATATTTATATTCCTATTTAATGTGAAATATCATTCCGAGTAGCTGCACAACCCTTTAACGCTTTCATCTGAGTCTTCGAGACTAAAATTGTGTCAATTATAAATTTTTAACTAAATGCGTATGCCTATTAAAGGTGTTGTATGTTACTTTATTTTTTTTTTGATTTATAATAGATAGAATTGATTTACAGGATCATTTGAAACCATATATATATATTCTTCCATAAGAATATTTCGTTCTTCTAGTTCAGTAGTTCCTAACTTTTTAATTATTATCTCATACTTCTTCTTCTTTAATTATTATCTCATAATTTTAATTTTTATCTCATACTTCTTGATGTAGGTTGTTATTTTTGAGTCCTCCCTGCTCTTGTACCCTCCCCTCAATGATACATCCACGCAAAAATAAATTTAAGTCATATATGATTGTCATATATGATTTAATATATATGATTGTCCACAACCTTTAGTAAAACTGAAAGACGTTAAAAATATCCTAGCACTTTTAGTCTACTGATGTGAAATCCAAAATTCTGATTCAATTGAGGCAGGTTTTTCTGAAGTTTTAATTTGAATGATTCTGCAATGACGCAAGCGTGTTATAATTCTTAAAGAAGTCATATATCTAAGAAAAACGCGCCACTCAGACTTCTCTTAAAAATATCTTTTCAATCAAAATTACAACTATCCACTTCACTCCGCTACACAAGCTTTTCTCAATCACAGCTATACAAAAAAATAATCACCCCAACGGCGACGGCGAATTTCGCCAATCATTTCGACAGACGTCGCCAATGGCTGCCAAACATCACAGATTCAACGATGTTTCAGTAAGTTCAAGCATGAATAAATGCTCCTTAGAGTCCTGCATTGCTACCTCATCGCGGCAGGGACTGTTCCTGGGCGGAATGGGAGAAAAACGTCCGGTAAGTATTCTCCTGGTAAGGTCAGCCAAGTCGTGAAGGTCATTCCATTATGCTCAACTAAATGCAATGTAGGCATGAGGCAAAGTCCAACCTTTGGTGCCTCTGGGTCCTTGACCTCTTGAAGCTGCATTTTAAACCCTTTTATTATGACTCGTCGATTAGGAGACGAGGAGCACACTGCGAGGCTGTGCTACATTGTTTGAAGGCATTCGGGCTCATGACCCTGGTTTGATGTCACTGTCGACCATGTGGGATAAGCCACAACAAAAACATGAATAAATGCCAAGGGTGAATGAACTGAGATGTGGAATTTTCATTATTTTTTTATCTGTGTTGATATCTTATATTCGCCTTTCACTAAATAAATTGAAGATTGTTGATAGTATTTCCTTTCAATGTATATATAGATATTATAAATTTTGTCATTTGCATAGCAATTTTTTGTGTAAGTGTTTACTATTATTTCTAAAAAAAAATGCCAAAATTCATCAAAGATTAGTACGACTTTTAAATTAGCATCATTAAAAATATAAATTTTAAAATAGTGTAAAGTTTATTTTTTGTAGTGATAATTTTGAAGGCATTCGAAAAATTACAAAACTTAGGGGTTTTTTTTCTAAAAATTTCAGAAAAATTTCTGAAAAAAAATTCGTAGCGAGGTGCACTCTCCTAACCTTCGAGGCATACATGTCCAAGTTTGATAGCCGTAAGTTAAATGGTCCCGCCTGTATAGTGACAACACACACACACACAAACACACACACACACACACACACAC
>JAPMOR010044334.1:2990-14765 GCA_026543865.1 Argiope aurantia
TATATATATATATATGACAGTTACATAATGTAACTATCATTCCAATCTAAACTCTAAAATTTTAAAAAATCTAATATTCTCACAAGTTAACAGGTTCAAAAGGGTTTACAATAATAAAAATTCCTATATTGAAGCATCAAATAACCTCATTAAAAATTTAATTAAAAATGAATTTCCTAAAATTTACTGTAATGACAGCTTTTTTATTAAACAAGGTATGGTTTGGGATTAATCCTTTACCTAAAATAAAAATCGAGCTTTCCTTGCATATTATATCACTTAATAGATGGCGCTGGGAGACTATAATTATTATTTACCTTTAATACGTTAGCTTTGTGTTTTTAAAAAGCGGGAATCACAATCGACAGCCTAAAATTTCCTTGCTGCTGCTGGTATGTTCTGTCCTTTTTCTTTTTTCTTTAATGGTTTAAGTGTTTTTACTGTTTATTGTTATTTTGTTTTTGTATTTTTACTTATTAGTGGCTATTTTCTTCTAATTTGTTGTTTTGTATTGTTCTTTCTGTTAAAATGGTATATCTCTTAGGCCTAATTTCAGGGGATTTTTCGGGTCACGAGGAATCATTTTTAGACTTTCTTATCTGCATTCCTTCACAGAAAAAATCCTTTTTTTTTTAATCCCTGCCTGAGGGTGACCCTTGAAAAAGTCTTCAGACCGGATTCTTTTTTTATTTGGTTTATTTGATTTTCCTATTAACTTGATTTTAATACTTTTGTATCAATTCATGTGTTTTAGAAATAGCTGCATTTGCGCTCTCTAAATACTATGAAGTTTTTCCTGTTCTCTTTTGGTTTTAAGTTGAATAAGAAATAATTTTTAGTTGCGATTCCGAAACTATTGCGTTTCGTTTTCATTTTGGTTTCGTTTTCAAAATATTTCTTACTTTAGATTGGATATATATATATATATATAATAAATATATATATATATTTCGATTGACGAAAAAATTATCCTTAATGCAACACAAAACCGCATACACGATACGCAATTACATTCCATGTTCGAACTAGCGCAGGTCACTTAATGTTTACACTTGTGCATGAGCTATCCTTGATGAATAATGACAGTTTGAACTGAGAAAGTCCCTGTTTACAGCGTTTTCCTCTCAGAACACGAAATTGAAACCACGGCTATGAATCACAGTGATAAATGAATATTGCCATAGCTTTACTACAGTAATTAAGACAATCTGGAATTAAGGGAAAAAACACATTTTGGCAACAGCTTACACCTGTCAACAAAATATAGCTGTTGTTTCTTAATGGTTCAGATGCACATCGTTCATTCAAATGTCACAACGTAAGGTTTCTCTCTGGCAGAATTAATGTTCCCATTTTCTTGTTGAAAAAAACACATTCAACCGCTAAATCTTTTTACTGCTGAAATCACCGCTGACAACTGTTACTGATGAGGACTGATGCAGATGTGCTCGGCTTACAAAACAGGACAAGCTAAGCTGCTTCAAGTTTCTACAAGACATTAGAAAATATCTTTATCTAACGATTATCACTTTCTCGTATTTGAAATATAGAGAAAGTATTGTTATCGTCAAAAAATTCGAACTCCATATTTTGACTAATCTTCTCGTTTTCGACCCGCATCTTCTCGTTTCTCGTTTTCGAGTCCGAAAAACACATTTTAAAAAATATCCGTCTGTCTGGTTGCTGTAAAGATAATCCAAGCAATATGGATGAAATTTGGCATATGGTCTTTACACCTAATTTGTAAACTTCTATCAAATGTTGTGCAAAATTCATGTTATGTTAGCACAATAACTACAAAACGAAATCCAGTGCACATGTTTTACATCTACAGTGTAGATACTTATTAAATTTGAACCAATCCAAGAAAGGGGTTGACGTCTGTCTGTCTTTACCTTCAGAAACACGTAAACGTGATAACTCAAAAACGCAATGATTTTAGTATGGGGTTTGTCACTATAAGTGCAGCTTTGTATCAAATTTTTATTTCAATTTATTTGGAAAAACGCGTTTAGAACTCAAATTCGATTATCGGATGCTATTAACAACGTGCCAGGATTAATAACCGAAACTCTCGCCAAGGATTGCAATATGAATTCAGTAAAACTGCAAAATTCATGCCAAAGCTTAATGTTTCATAACTATTGGAAGTCATTGCTTGCAGGGCGTTCTCTGGAATAACACTTTTATTAGAGAGTATGCGAGAAAGTTTTGGGGGGACCACACCCATTGGTTTAAAAAGCAATTTTATTGAATAAAATGCTTAGTTTTTAATTTCATAAGCATTTTTTATAGTTTCGTTTTTTTTATTTTCCTCTAAATAAGAATATATAGAAGAAATGATAGACTGGCAAATGATCGTAAGTCAAATTCTTGATAATAATGTGGTCTCCTGTCTTCTGTATGAAAATTCTGGGTGTTCGGCAGGTCCGTGGACATCGTGTATGCCAAGAATTTTATATTCAATGTTCCGGCCAGAAACCGGTTAAAGCAAAAATTAATTTTACTCTGAACTGCAATATTGCATATCAGATTTCTTATGCGAATAAACAAACTCACAATTCTGGAAAAATAGACAGAATGTATTTCGCCTACTATTTTAAAATTCGAATGGCTGATGCAACTCATTCTCAGATTACGGCCGCGGTGGCCTGGTGGTAAGGTCTCGGCTTCGGAACCGGAGGGTTTCAGGTTCGAGACCCGATTCCACCGAAGAACCGTCGTGTAAGGAGGTCAGTTGCACGTTAAATCCGTCCTGACCAAACGTCCTCCCGCTGGTGTGGTGTGGAGAGGGGGGTGCCAGCTCAGGTGTCGTCCTCGTCATCTGACCGCGGTTCAAAATTACGAGGTTCGTCCCAAAATAGCCCTAGTGTTGCTTCAAACGGGACGTTAATATAACTAAACTAAACTAAAACTAAACAAAACATTCTCAGATTCTGAAATCTACAGCGTTTTTGCGCTTGCGTCAGAAGGAGTTTGTTTCGTCAAAATAAGGTGTGAGAGGAAATATGAAAAATGAGATGTTTAACAGTTAACAGCAGAGTAAAAAGAATTGGAAGACATACTCATTTTTCTACGAATCATCCCTCGAACAGGGCTAGTCTCGGGATATTAAAACGAACAATATCAGTAAATTTTGACCAAAGTACGTCCATGCATTATTTGTTTATTTGTCTGTCTACTATGCGTATATAATTACTATATCTTCGAAAACACTACAAGTTATATGGATGATTTTCTTTATATCATCTGAGCACATAAATTGTTGGTATGTGATCAGTTTTAGACAAAATTTGTCAGCAAATGCGATATATTTGTATGCACGTGTTTATGAAAAAACTCAAAGTTGCAACAAGTAAAAACAACAAGTTGCATGAAATTAAATGTTGACACTAAAACTGTAAATTTGCATCCATTTTCTGAAGCAGTCATCAATAGGAATATTAAAAATTTATATTTAATATTTCTCTATACCTTGACGTTTACCTTAAAACTCATTATAATATTATGAAAGTACATAAAAAAATCTAGAGAAAAATAATCCCTTTGACTCCATTTCATTACGATTTAAATAATTGAAGTATTAAAAATCGCTTTAAAAACTTCAAAAAGCTATTCATCTGTAAGAATTGAACAACGGAATTAATTCGTGATATGCCAGTCACATGACAAGTATTACGGCGCATGTCTTAAAATATCTAACTGCGCATTGTCTTATTTTGTGTTGCGATTTCACGTCCTCCTACAAGATAAGCAGTGGAATTTCAAATATGTCTGGTGCATTTGATGTGTATCACGAACTGTATATCAGCTGGCATGACGTTCAAAATTTTACTATTTCTAACTCAGGTGTGTTATGTAATTAAATTTTTGAGCCATCTATTTTTCAATATTAACTGTTAACCCTTAACTGGGGAGGTGAAATTTTAGGACTTAACTGGGGATTTGCGGACTACGATACCGCATTTCATTTACATTCAAATTAAATTTTCTAATGAATATATTAGTATGAAAAACTGCCAATATATATTGAAAATATTTTTCTTGATATATAGATATGTTTTAGAAATTTTTGAAAATATATTATCATTGAAAAAAGTAAATGCGTTGGAACATACATTTTCTTCTCAAATTAAATGTTACAATAAATAATATTCTTGAAAAAACATATTACTTTTCACTTTTTAAATCATATTTATATTTACAGCATATGAAGGTATATAGAAGACAATATAATGTAAAATTCAGCAATTATATGAAAAAAAATTTGACAATGGGTAAAATTGGCCCTTTTTTATCGGCTTGTGTGACTTTCATAGCATGGTTTTCTAGGGCATTTTAAGCATACAGGTTAAGAACTAGTATAAGAATCAACCTATAAATTCTGTATATATATCTCTTGGTATACGAATATATTTTATGAATTTTTTTCAAAATACATTATCATTAAAAAAATTAATTATGTTTGAACATACATATCAGAATCAGTTGAATGCGAACTTTCATCAAAAAAACTGTTTTGTACAATTATCCTTATCAATAAAATCACTTTCTGCTTCATTTAAAAGTATCTGGAGCACTGCTTCATAATAGGACAGTAAATTGGATGATATTTCGGGGCCTAAGTTTTAGCGCCCTCTTCTAAGCCTTGCTTATCACTGGGACACTAACAGGGAGGTGCGGTCTTAGAGACCGCGCTCAAAGAAATAGCTAAATTATTTTTTAAAGCATCCGCTGAAATCTGTTGAAAAAGTTCACGTGTATTGAAGGTCACAAAACAGGAAGAAACAGGGCGGCCAATCCATTGAATTGAGCTAAAAATAGAATATTGGTGACCGAAAATCAATCGCTAGCGGTCTCACAGACCGCACGTCCCCAGTTAAGGGCAAGAACTCGGATTACAACTTGCATCAAAAGTTAACAAAAGTTGTCGAAAACGCTGTTCTGAACGATTATGGAACTCAAAATAATTTCAAAGAAATTAAGTTTTATGATAAAATTAATTCAGATTGTGAATTTAATTCGAATATCTTCACATAAAATTTTCATTTCAGAATGAAATACAGCTTAAAAGCTTACTTAGATATTATGAATATATTAATATTATATTCATTAAATATATTCATAGCTGTTATAAGCGAGAATAGGAATGTCTACTAACCGTTAGTAAGTAGTTATGTTGAATATTAATAGTTTAATATAGTAATGTAACATATAACGAATAGTTATGTCTTCCAGTACAAACTGTTAGTTTTAGATACATTTAGTAGGGACATCATGTATGTAACTTACAAAGCGCAAATAATAGCTCAGTGAATAGTTAAAATACTCGTTAAAATCACGACGAATGAGTTAACGCCAATTGGCTGATACATTGTACACATTCTGGTGATGTCTAGCTAATTCATAGTTTTAGAGCCCACTGTAAACAAGCACAGAGATAAATTTTGCAGTGATCAAAATTTCCGAAAAATAGCTAGGTATAACATGAAATGTTTTCCAATTTAATAATCTACGTTGGCTAAAATCACATATTGGCGATAATTCATGCTTACTTATTTCAAGCGAAAAATGTGGTCAGTAATTTAAATATGTAATTCACATAACATCTTAAGGAGGAGAAAGGATATGACGTCACAAAGTCCATTTAAATATCAAATGATATGACCGATACTATTTAACATTTGTCTTGGTATTGTCATGCGCATTTTTTTTATCCTTTCCAGTGGAATGATTGCAGATAAATTTTGATACAGAATTGTGGTATCAAAATTTCATACCAAATTTAATTATCTTTTTCAGATGCCGCAATAACATAATAGAAAGAAATAGGTCTACATAAATCATTTGTTGGAGCTGGTCAACAACATTTATTATTTTATTAATAAATTATTAAAAAATTGATTTATTTATTAACAAAACACTGACGACCTTCAGCAATCAATTAGTAGTTTGCTGATGAATGTTATTATTTTATGAATATTATTAATTTAGTCATGTCAAACAAAATTAAATGCATCTTAATGAGCAAAAAAAAAAAAAAAAATCCAGTTGGTTATTGTATTTGGAAAGTGACAAAGGGAAAAAGCGAAATTGCCCCATGTATTGAGCCTGGAGACTGCTTGAGTTTCATTTTCCGATATCTTTCGACTGTACAGAATGGGGGACCGGCTCCAATTGATGACGTATCTAGAGATTTTAACCTTCATTTCAAATAAAGAAATCACAATAAATATAGTGTCTGTGGCAGCGGGAATTTATCAAGACTTTTCTTCTAATGGGAATGTAATGTAAGGTTTTTCTTGTGTATAGAAAGAGATGGAAGATAAGCGAACTCTGTTGTCTTATCTAGACTCTTGGGGTTTTACACGATAAAAATTGGGGAAATAGGTACATTCGCTGTGCTTGGGGGTCTCTGCAGTGCATTTTTTCTCAAAAAGGATGTACAGTGAATTTTTAAATGAAAAATAAAGTTCATTAAATTTCTCTCGTAAAGAGAGGAGAGGGGAAGTCTGAGATTGGCGAACACTGATGACATATTTAGAGACCATGAGCTTTCCGATTAAATAAAAATTGATGAAATCGGACTTGTAAGTGGAATTTAATGACTGATTCGTTCATCTGTTCTACTATTTAAGATATATAGATATAGAACTCATTCATTATGGATGAAATAAGTCTTCCTTTTTTGTATTATTTATTTCGCACGTACACATATCTTCTTTCGACGCATTTGCTTCTAAATTTCATATAAATTGTCGTTTTAGCATAAGGACCAAATACCGAAGTTCCTTCTTTAAGTACCATCTCGAGATCATGTTTTATTTTATGATTTAAATAAATTTCATAGACAGGAAATCAAAAAGGAGTTTATGAAGTGTAGTTGCAATGAATGTTTAATCTCATGTAAATCCTTTAATTGTTGAGTAAGTTACACTAGAATTTATTGGGTGAAAAACTGACTTCCTGCAATCACTTACCAAGAATATCGATATTTTATTCTAAGATAAGAAAGGCGAATCTGATGTTTTTGAAAAATAGCATGTTCGTCTTTCGAGAAAGGAAAGTGTATGAATGGAGATATTCTGTTTCATTGTTTATAGCATATGTTTTTCAATGGTTTCATGCAATTATAAAATTAGAGCAGAGTACATTAGCTTCTGATATTTCTATGCGCACCGATGAATTAATGATTCCAGTATTAGTTTAATAATTTCAAGATGAATTGCCAGGACGATTCAAAACCCATCAAAATAAATTTAACTCAATCATATGGTGAGTTAATCTTGTTTTTAGAGTTCATAAATGGAAACAAAAGCACTTAATAATCGGCGTAAGGTGGTAATCCTAAAAATGGGGAAAAGGATTTGATTAGCAATGTTATAAAATACACTCCGGTTAATATAGAGGCATTCGGTGGATTTTCAGATTAAATAGAAGAATGAATAGCGTTTGCATGGTGTGATCTAATTTTCACGAATATTATTAAAAGCTGTGGGTAATCACGAATGTCTACTTACTAATAAGAATGAACATGATTTGCAAAATGTGATAGAATGTTCAAAAATGCTAGTTAAAAATGCGTAATCATGAATGTTTATGTACCAATAAAAAGAATGAGTATCATTCACAAGGTGTGATCGAACATTTACGAATATCATTAAAAAATGTGTAGTCACGAATGTTTATATACCAATAAAAAGAATGAACATCGTTTACAAGGTGTGATCGTATGTTTACGAATATCATTAAAAAATGAATAATAACGAATGTTTATCTACGAATAAGAAGAATAGATATCATTTGAAAAGTATAATCGAATATTCGCGAATATCATTAAAAAATGTGTAATCACGAATTTTATGTACCAATAAAAAGAATGAGCATCATTTAGAAGGTGTGATCAAATATTTACGAATATCATTAAAAAAATGTGTAGTCACGAATGTTTATGTACCAATAAAAAGAATGAACATCATTTACAAGGTGTGGTTGAATGTTTACGAATATCATTAAAAAATGAGTAATAACGAATGTTTATCTATGAATAAGAAGAATGAATATCATTTGAAAGGTATGATCGAACGTTCACGAATATCATTAAAAAATGTATAATAACGAATGTTTATCTACCAATAAGAAGAATGAACATCATTTACAAGATGTGATCGAATGTTCGCGAATATCATTAAAAACTTTTTAATCACGAATAAATTTTTTTCTTGCCATACTTAAAGTTTATATCAAAACCATCCTATTAGCATGCAGCTCTCTGTATATATTACCTCGAATGGTAAAAATTTTTATCAAAGAAAACAAGGTTATTTTCAAAGTAATATTTCTTCCACTTTAATTAAAATTATAATAAAGAATGTCGAAATCTTAGCAATAATAAATAGAGTCCTTCAGTTTATAAGATTGCTAGAATCTCTATAAAACATTTGAATTTACAGCAACTCTCCCAAGAACTTGAATTATGAAGTGCCGGATATTCAAGTATAGCGTCATTTACAGGACTAATAATACAAGTGGGTGGGATATGTCCTTCTGCTAACATAGAAAGGTTGGGCAGTGACTATTAAGATCAAGGTCTCAATTTCATTGAAACTGTTGAATAACAGAAAAGACCTCTTCTTTGTATGTTAAACAAAAGAGAACTGGACTGTAGACAAAAAGGTCAAAGGTTCGGTTGTGGTCAAGGGTGGTATGAAAAACAGTAATTAAACATGGGAATTAAATGTTAAAAAATATTGTTATCAAACTATGAGTCAAACCATTTTAATTTATGTTTATCCTTGGCTTACTAAGTGAGTTTTCATCAAATAATATGGAAACTGAAAAATTACTCCGATTAAATTATGATAGTTGAAAAATCTGTGATGTTGCATAATAATTCGCAAAAGAAAAGAAGATTGGACCTTCAACCAGAATAAGAGAAAATATGAATTCAAGCTTTATTTGCTTATTATTAAAGAATAACGAATTACGGATAACTATAAATAGTTAATGATACTTTAAAGCAAATATTTTCAATTCGAATTTGGAAAAAAAAAAAAAAAAAAAAAAAAAACCCTCCGAATAATTAGCTTTATTCTAAATCCAACAATTTTTCTGTTTTTATTCTGGGAAAATAATTGAATAATATTATTATGAAAATTTCTGCATAGTGAGCTTCATTACATCTCATCTTTATTTTTGAATCTTGAAGACAATGAAATTTCTTCTTTTACTATTTTCAATCAATCTCAACTTGACTAACAGAATAATAATAAAAAAAAAACTGAATCACACTTAAATAGACATTAAACTTATAATTAATTTAAGCAGTGTGTTTCAAAATTCATGGAACACAATTTAAGATCAGATCATTCTACAATATATTCCACAACCTTCACATTGCTGGAAACAAATCATGTATGAATCATTTGTCAGAAATATTTATATTGAAAACAATTAATGCCAGTGGCTATATTAATTTCAAATTTCAAGACTTTAGGGTATCTGCATTAATAATGCATTTAAAAATCTTAAATTTTTAATCCTTATTTGTAAGATAAAGATTTCCAACTTAAAAAGAGTATGTAATATTAAAAAAATATACATATATCTCGTACTATCTTGTTCTAAATTGTGTTTTATCGATTCATGATACAATTGCAACCGAGTTTTAAATTAGATTATCTTTTAATATGTGTTCAAGAAATATACTGAAAAATTGAATTGAAACAACTGAATTATGCTGACATGCAAAGGCCAAATTAATAAATTATTTTAAAAGATTTTTCTGTTGATGTCTGCGACAGCTTTCTTCTTTTAAATTGGGATACTTTTATTGCAATGAAATGGACTGTATAACAGTATTGATAAATGTAAATTTGCACATTTATTACACTTTTAGTAAGTAATATTGCAATCGTAATATCCCCATAATTAATTTACCACGAGTACGAGGATGTGAGGTTGCCAGAGAAGTAAGAAAGCTCTCGCTTCCTTGATGAGAACAAAAATGTTTTGAGGACATGTTGCCATCACCCCATAAACTGGGCGTATCATCTCCAGGGAGAAAATATGACTGTTTAAATGGTTGCTCTATGACTCCAACTTCAATTTCCTTCAATATGCTATCAAGACAATGACCATTCAATTATTGCAGATGCTTTGGAAACAGTTGAATGATTACTTATAGAAGATTCTCCATAGAGGGACCACAAGTATTTACAGTAGAGATATAATCATATAAAGTAAGCAGATTCTTTCCCGGAAGTTGATTTACTACGCTTGGTATCGAGTTATCTCCACTCCAACAATGAAAGGCACTATCTACGAGCATGGCTGAATCGTGGCTTTGAATATTGCTGTTTCAGTCCTGATTCCAAAAGCTCGAAACTCAGCTTCCCGCTGTCACGACGATGTTAATTCAGATCACTCTGAATGCTTGGGCAGGCTGAATTTAAAAGTGGGTTTACATTCAGCTAGTTATAAGATTCTAATAAGATCAAGCATGCGCTGAAAGAAGATTGTGCAAGCACTGAGAAAGCGAGCAGGTCTCGACAGGACAAGTATTTGCTGCTATTCTGTTTCTGCGCATTTAATGGTCATACTGGATGGAGTGCAGCTGACTAAATGTGAACCCTACTTAACTCCATTGTGCTTGCATCCATAAATTTCTTCGAAGAGTGGCCTACTACAAGTGCAACGATAAGAAGAGGTGTAGCTTCTCAACCAGATTGGTTGGCATTTCTTTTAATGAAAAAGAAACAGCTCTCAAGTTGCGTTGGATTCATTTTCTATGACGAGATGCATTTCCTGTTGGAAAGATCTATGCATTTACAACTGCACATAACAATGTCGCAGCAGGTATCGGTATAGTGTTATTTTTTGCCCTGATCCATTTATACAACAAACATGAGCAAGATTAGGGATATCTACGCTTACAAATAAAATTTTTATGTTTGAAAAGAAACATTTGTTTTAATTATTCATATTCGTTGAAAAGATGGGGCGACATAGGACCTTCTTACTTGTCAGATACTTACAATTTATTCAATGACTTTTGTATTCAGGAAAAATATTGCTATTGAAAGTACAGTGCCCTCCGTGTCCACAGGGAATGCGAATTTATTACAGACACCAACACAATTCAGTATCATTTCATAGCATTATTTACTTAAGCAGCAGACTTATTTTATAACAATGGAACTTAGCATACATTGACGATATGAAGGGATATCTGCTTGTGTGTTTTTTCAACCAGATGAAACTTCTGATGGACGATCTTTTGTACTTTGATTTGATTATAAAAGACATTTTTTTTTTCAAAGTACAAAATGTCCTTTCACACTGCAAGTCTTCAATGAGTATTAATTATAACCTTGAAAGCGATTGTAAATTGTTTCTTACATTGTTTATCTAACTAGAACTATCTTGCATTCAAGCATTGGTGACTTGACGTGGACATTTCCAATTAAAAGATTTAAAAACAAAGGAATTTCTGGTTTATAGCGTTTTGCACTGAGAATTTATTTGAGAAATAAGAGTTTTTAAATCTTTTATTCTAAAGTTTTTATTAATATATTTCTAGTAATATAAACCTGTAGGTACAAGCAGCTAAGAATTTCGAATTTTCAAATGTGTATGCCAAGAAACTTAAAATTAAAGGTAATGATTTTACTTTCTTATGCATCGTATTTTTGATTATTGTATATCAATATATAATTTGCCATTATGTTTTCATCAACAAGTTTCAAACGCATCTTCAAACGAAGTTAAAGGCAG
>JAPMOR010044350.1:0-10465 GCA_026543865.1 Argiope aurantia
GCGGATGAAGTTGAGTCATTACCAGGTTTTTAGGACTTTTCGTCTTTCAAGTTGATGGAAAATGACAACTCTTAATTAGCGGTGTCTAATTAGTTGCACACTCGATTTATAATTATTGGAATTGGCAATTAAATGATAACAATTTCAAGAATTCTTTCTCTTCAAGTAAGATTCTTTGACTGACTTAAAAGAGAAAATGATGGTTGAAATTCATGACTTTTTACCTGCCAAGTTTGAAGTCATAAATCTGGACCAATCCATTGCCATCATATCTGAGATAAGTAATAACTATTTCATTATTCATCATTTAGAAATGTCTTAACCTCTTTGCAAGAATGATGGAGATAACATATCTTTCTGAAACTATTATGTCAAATCTACAAAAATGACTCATTTTCTATCTGTGCAAAAAAAAAAAAAAAAAAAAAAAAAAATGGAGTAGTTAATTTCAGCTGTCAAATGAACTATAATATACAGGGCGTCTTATCCAATCGTTGCCAATAGCTAATTTCTAAATCGATAAATACGGGTATATACTTCCAGTTGAAAAAATGTGCTATATGACTTTAAAAAAATTATATACTTTTAATCGATAAATAACTATTCATGAACTTTTAAATGGGCCCCAAATTTTATCAGTTATTACTCTGTCGTATACGTAGTATAGAGAAAGTATAGTAATCTTCAAAAAATTCAAACTCGAAATTTTGACGAATTTCTATATTTCAGACATCCCTGATTTCGAAAAACACATCCGTCTGTCTGTATGTGGCAAAGGTAACTCAAAAACCTTTGAGCTAGATTGCTTTAATTTGGTATACGGTATTTGTCCCACATTTGTAGATTTCTGACAAATTTTGAACATAATTCTTTCAGAGGATGTTTGTACGGCTATTCGAATACAAGTTAGTACGAAAACTACAAAACGAAGAAAGGAAACTGTGTTTGAAGCCCAAATTCGATTTTCAGACACTATTAACCACAGGTCAGGGATTAATCGTCAAGACACTCGCCAAGGATGACACGATAGATTAAAAAAAATGCCAAATTCACGCTAAAATGTACTTTGTAACCACTGTATGCCAATATCATACAAAGCGTTGTCTGACATTACACGTTTATTAGAGAATATAGAGAAGGTTTTGGGGTGACCATTTCCGTTCGTATTTAGTAAGATATATTTCATTCAATGACATTTTAAGCAAAAATAAGTTGCCCACCTTCGATATCAGAACTGAGAGAACTACAAAATTCTGGATTTCATTATTTTAGAACAACCAACAAGTAGTTTCGAGGAAACATCTTTGCTGATTGATAAATCTTCATTCAGGTATGTTTTATTGAAATCATCTAAAATAGTGGCATTATAAGCTTCATAACTCGATCCATTTCGGCCACAGAAGTTTCAGATTTTTTTTATTTTAAATTTTAATGTGTCAAGAATGTTTTATTAACTAATTAATGGAACCAGAATATTGTGTAAAAATTTAGACATTGCAATTGGTTTAGAAATAGTTTTAATTCAAATAACACAAAATATTAGCTTTTACGTATAAATATTAGTTTAAACGTAATTATATATAAGTTTAAATGTGGGAAAATGATAGTTTAAACGTGACTACGTTCAAGATGGGCCTTTCGAAAAACATTTAAAATAGTTATATATATATTTTTAAATCACAGGAGCTCATTTTCTGATTATTGCGATAGTGCCGTTCAATTGCCGAATAAAATATAAATCTACGAGTTCAGTGGAAGAAATATACCCTTATTCCGAGTACAGAAGTCGGTCAAAAAATGTGGCAAAGAATAAAAGTAACATTGCGAGCATTTGTATGACGCATGTGTATTTCAATTATTATATGAAACGATATGTTAAAACTTGTAAGCGAATCTACTCCTATATTCACTTTTAAGATTTTTTTCATGCTTTTTCTTGAATATAAATTCTGAAGATATTGCATCTTATTTACTTTTCCTACAACCGTTCTTTCACATTAAAGTTTTGAATAATGAACAATTTCCCTAATTATTTTTGAATGGGATTTAATAAACAATTCTAAAATACAGATAATATACGTGGGAATATAATATCTATAGAAGAAGAGATACTTTTCCGACAGCTGATATTGAAGTTTTTACCGATATAAAACCGTGGGATCTTACTAACAGCAAAAATTATCGAAAAGAATTGAAAGTGCATAGATGACTGTCAATATTTATCTTAATCAAAATAAAAGAGCAAGACAAAGAAGTATGACTTTTCAGACCCTATTATAATTGTACTATAATAATTTAATCACCGGGCAGTATATTTGCTCCGTGAAAATTGTTCAGAAACGTGGTAACAACTGATTAAAAGGTAACCATGAGGGATTTTTTAAAAAACTTTTACATATTTTATCAAAGATTGTGAAATTGTACACCAAATTTGATTTGAAAATTTTTTATAGAATCTCTATAACATTCAAACCAGTGAAATTTAAGTTAAATAATTTTTAAATAATGAAACTTCAAATAAAATATTTCTTGAAATTTGATAAGATATCATTAGAAATGTTATAACTAACAATAATTAGAAATGCTGTAACAATTTTAATTAAGATAACACTTGATATAAATATTTATAAATTATGAATCTTTAAATAAAATTGTTAATTTATGGATTAAACCAATTAAATCTATTAATTTAAGAAATTGTATTTAGGTATCATAAACATAAATAAATTAAAGAAAAATGGGTTATTCATTTTCTAGAAATCAACTAAAACATCATACCTCCAAGTAAAATTCTTGGACGTCTTTTTTTAGATGATAAATTTAATTTACTTTCTTTTCAGAAATATGATTCGCTCTCATTCGTGTAAAAATGCTAAAAGAAATAACTGAATGCTACTTCTAATTTTTTTAAAATTCTTTTTCTTCAAGTTTTCCGAAGAAGTTCCACGATTAATCGATAAAGTGGTTCCGTTTTGATTTCCGTGCGTTTCAGAAAGGAAAAAGTTTTCTTACCTGGAGCTGAAAGCATCGAATCGGAATTTTTTTATTTAACATTTTTTTTTAACCCGCTTTCAGCTAGTGATGCATAATTGATTATGGAGATAGTCGATGGTCTTCGAGATTTATTCAAAGATGAAAAATGAATGAATCGGATAAAGATGAGAGAATAAAAAAACATTTTTGCATCACAAATGTAACCTCCATTTAAAAGTGTAACGCTTTTAATTTGGCATCTTTCCTACTTAGCGATGCTAACATAACTTGGCTGTGTTGGCGATTTCCTGAATGTACTTGACTCGGTAATAAATGACTTTCTGTCTGATGAAATTTTAATATCTCTCTCTTAGGATGTGATTTAGTAAAAGCCTTTACTTTATTATAAAAGTTGGGAATTATATATTATTCTCATGTAAAATATCGAAGCTAGGAGAAAAAAATACTTGAATTTGAATAGCAAGACATTTTTGTGTAATTATCTTGAATAAATTTAAAGCGATTTGTTACATGTGTGTTTTTAATGACATTCATTCATTTTTAAAAGATATGTTTTTTACTATCTCGTATACATATTATAGAGAAAGCATGGTAATTGTCATAAAATTCTGACTTGAAATTTTGGCAAATCTCCTCGTTTTATAGACCTCCCTGCGTTCGAAAAACACGTTTTTTGTAAAATGTCCATCTGTCTTTGTGACAAAGATAAATAAATAACGCTTTCAGTTAGACGGTTGAAATGTGGCATACGATTTTAAGATCAAATTTAAATATTTCCATCAAATCTGTTTAGAGGAACTCCGTATGTTCTGTTGTTCGAATATATGTTAATACGATAACTACGAAGAGAGCTAGACAGATAGCATTCAGTACACAGATTTAACATTTGTAGTGTAGATACCAATCAATAATTGTGCTAAAACCAACTATCGGTTGACTATCTGTCGGTCTATACTTCCAGAAGCATGTAAATGCGATAATTCAAAAACGCAATGACTTAAATATATGAATTTAGGTATGGGATTTTTTCTACCACAATTGCTATTTTGTGTCAAATCTTTATTTCAATCGCTTGAAAAAGCCGTCTAAAGCACAAATTCGATTTTAGGATACTATTAATCACATGCCAAGGATTAATCGCCAAAAACTCGCCAAGGATGACACGATAGATTCAGTAAAATTGCTAAATTAACGTCAAAAATTAATATTTCGTAACCGTTGTACTCCAATATCATACAAGGCGTTCTCTGGCATGACAAGTTTATTAGAGAGTAGGTGCAGAAAATTCCTTTAACTATTGTATATTTTTAAATTTTTTTTATTACTTGAAATTAAACAGCATTTCAAATTGTTTCAATAATGTGCCAAAAAGTTTAAATCAATGTCTGAGAAATGATTGGTAAAACTGCATTCATTTACAGCTCTGTTAACATGAGATTTAATTTTTCTATGATGAATCTTTGAAGTGAAAATTGAAATCCCTTGAAGGTGACTTATTTTAAAATTTTAATGCATCTGAATTCTTTATTTGATTTTGGAAGTATTTGTTTCATCTAAAAGTAAATTTTTCAAACATTTCATTCCATTTATTGTAAATATTTTGTTTGAATCGCCAATTTTATGCATCATCCTACTCAAACATAACAACTCCTTTTTATTCCAAAATTCCGATTTGATCGCTCTTATTAACCCGTAACTGGAGACATGAGTTTCCTCACGCGACCAGAGACATGGAGTCAGAATGACACCATTGTTATTTTTTCTTTTTTGCCTTTTGTAAACAGTTTTGGAATTTATTTTGGAAACAATACATTCTGGAAATCATGTGGTTACCAAAAATATTAAAAATAAGGTTAAATGTTATAATATTAAATGTTGGAAAGATGTTATTAAAAGATTGTTAAATTTTTTATAAGTATTTACTCCATTTAGATATTACGTAATTGCACTAATGTTAATAACTGTTAGAATTTAACAAGCAAAAATAAAAAAATACAATATTTTAAAATATTGAGTATATTTCTTTATTCTTTTTGCAATATTTCAAATTCAAAGCAGTTTCAGAGACATGGAGTCAAATGACTCCAAAAATAACAAGAAAAACTTTGAAAAAAAAAAAGAATAACTCTGTTATACAAACGTGTTCATGCTTGACTTTTGCCAACATACTGCTGAAAGAACAACTTGAAGATACTGAGGAGATGATTGTATTCAAGGACGAAATATCACGTGATAATCAGAGCTAATGAACGACGTGGAGTCATATTGACTCCCGTCTTCACTTACAGGTTAAATAGTTTGGTAAATTATACGTGACTGATTTTAAGATTTTAAATGACACGACTGAAAACGGTGCAATATCTCTTTTTAATCATTATTATAGAACAACAATACTATTGGTCAACTGACGATACCGAAGTACTCATTCTTTTCTGACACCAAATAACCCTTAATTACCAGAATCCCGTCTCTACAAGCGAGAGCAGGTGTATGAAGTACAAAAAAAATTCAATCTTGTCGCAATATATCTACAAAGAAACATCTTTAGGAAAAGGTGGCAATATAGAAATAGATCAAGATGAGGATAATATAAAAGAACAAACAGACAAAAAATTCCTTTTATTGTTTCAGAAGACCTTTTGTAGCAACTGACGAAGAACTAAAGCATAAAAGTAAACGCTAAAAGGGGGAAAACACGAAAAGGGAAAGCAAAATAAAAAAGAGAGGGATAGGGGGGGACTGATATTTGGCCTAGCGACAATACCCGCAGGACGGATGGACGAATAAAAGATAGAAAAGGGAAAAATATCATAAATAAATAAATAAAAAAGTAGAAGTGCCCGTAACCCATTATTACGATGAAGATGACGGATATGGAAGCATATCGATTTTGAGCTCTTAGCGAAAAAACCGTAAAGGCTTAGGGATAGCACCCAAGCCCTTTTTTTTTTTTTTTTTTTTTTTTTTTTTCCGGTTCTGAATCCTACTACGAAAGAAACAAAACGATTTTATTATCTTTTTTCCCTTCCTGTTTTTCAGAAGTATTTTGGACCGTACTCTCGCATCAAAGTTTTACTGTAGTTTTGGTGACATTTATTTATCTTTTTTCCTCTCAGTCGTACTCATTGTTCCCGAGGTTTTGTAGAAGGTTTTTATGAGTCAATTAAAAGAAGTAAGATTTGAAACATATGTATTGAGTGAAAGAATATTGCTGGCTGTGAAAAAAGAAGAGATGTTGTTTTGTCGATAATAAAGATTTGTAACTTTATCACCATTCAAAGAGATTCAAATTGATTTCAACTCAGATGCAAAACGTAAAATAAAAGGTAACTTATTCTTCTCTATGCCATTAAAATGCATATTAAATAATTTCTAAATGTAGTCAAATGTCAACGCTACCAATAATTTTATTTTGCATCAATTTACTTGCATATTTACATTACATTGAGTATTCTGTGCTTCATATCATGAAAGAAATCTTATTTTCTCGCATAAAAAGTATAGAGAAAGTATAAAGTAATCGTCAAAAAATTCGAATTCGAAATTTTGCTGAATCTCCACGTTTTAGATCACCTGAATCCAAAAATCACATTTTTGAGAAACATCCGTTCGTCTGTCTGCCTGTGACAAAGAAAGTTAAAATATGCTTTGAGCTAGACAGATGAAATTAGGTATATAGGCCTGAAGCCAAATTTGTAGATTTCTATGAATTTTGAGCAAAATCCGTTCAGAGGATGTCTGCCCGTCCAGCTGTTCGAATATAAGTTAGCATGGTAACTACAAAACGAAAAGAGCCAAATAGATAAAATTCGGTCCACAGACCGAAAAAATATTTAGTATAGATAATTACCAAATTTTAAACATTTAGTTTGTTGTATTCTTTTTTTTTATCATGTTTACAAACGTTTCGAAAATGCTTTTTAGTACTAACGATGAACTACAATATGAAGATTCATCAAAATATTCTCAAAATATTTTATGTTTGTGTATAAGTAATTTATAAATAAAGATTGTTTATATATTTCATTTTCGTAAACAAGAAATTGAAAATAAACTTTCATTTATTATAGTTAATACTTTTTATTTTGAAAACATTCATTTATATTTTTAAAGCAGCTTTACTGTCTTGAATAGAATTTCGCCAAAAGAGTTTTTTTTTTTCAAATACATGGATTAATCAAATTCAATTGTACTTCGCATCTTTTATTGCAGAAACAGAAGGGATTACTTGTGAAAGAAGATCTGAATTGATTTGTAACTTTATTTCCCCTAAAAACTTAATCAACCCTGTCCTGAATTACGTTAGGATATTTTGGCATTGCTCCAGATGTGACGTTAATATATTTTGGCAATTACATCTTTGAAACAAGATCGATGAATACTCTTACTATTTGCGAGGATTTTCTTTTTTATGGTAATCAGGTTCTAAATCCTCTCATTGAACAATTTAAAAATCGTGTCCTTATCATTCCATACATGCCAAGACTAGATGTTCTTATAAAGGTACATACTTCATTTCAAATATATTTGCATTTGTTAAGTAGTTTTGCATATAAACAACGGTTAACAAAATACTTGAGTTTTATGCAGAAAATCAAGAAATTGGAGTTCATGTCACATTCGATTACAATTTGGTATATCATAGAGTATTTCTAAATTTATCAATCATTTATCTAATAATTATCGATATAAATGCTTATAAACATTTTCATAGTGTATTAAGTTATTTATCGTATATAAATTTTCATATAAGCATTTGTTTCATTTCATTTTTTTTCATTTTCATTTGTTTCGAAAATATTTGAATTTATTTTGCAGATCAGCATATAAATAGCGGTTCGCGAGAAGTCGCCATTTGATACAGAAAAATAAGAAGTCATTTGAGATGGGAAAGGCAATTACAACTTTCAAATATGATCGAGTATCGAATAAGCATTATTTTGCATTGATTTTATAATTCATTTTTTGGAATTTTGTGCTTTATTCGCCTTATTTTTTAGTTAAAGAATAATTATTCTAATTCAAGAAATATTGCATATTTTATATTTGCTGCTTTGGCAGCAAAATTGCATTTTTCAATATTCAAAATGAAAAAATAAGTTTGCTCTTGAACAAGAACCATTGAACCATTTTCCTGTCTGTTTCCATTTTTGGTACCTTGGCATGTTGTTTTAACATGAAAGTAGGGGCAATTTAAAAAAGTAAATAAGCGGAAATAACTTCGCACGCACGCACGCACACACACACACACACACACACACACACACACACACACACACACACACACACACACACACACACACACACACACACATTAAAGATCATACAATGCTTTGGGATGGCTGGTTTTGGAAAGTAAAATTGCTAAAATTAACACTTTGAGATTTCCTGTATTATATTTTACTAAACCTAAAATTGGAACATCGAATCATTCGCCATTGAAGGGTGGCAACAATGACGTTTTTATTTCAGAATTAGAGAAATAAACTCTGTCCAAATGTTTTAATAATTTAAAAAATATATATACATCACTGATTTTCAACTTATTTCTAGACTTATCTTCTAAAAAGGAGATAAAGAACCAATGAAATATTTCCTATGAGTACATTCGAATAAAAAAATGTTTTAAAAAAATCAAGCACATCCTATAATTATATATTTAACTGTCCCTTTAAAAACAGCTGTTGCTGTATTTTACTAAAAAAATTTTTTTCAAATTCGGTACAACAATATTGTCTTTCAAATGCAAATGCTGAACCACATACATTCCAAAAATATCGCCGATTTTTTCCCTATCCTTCCCTTTTCTCTATATTATACACGTTCAATGCATTATTTCTCACAATAACAATCATAATAATAATGTACATATCAAATATCATTTGACACTTACAGGAAGCAGATGCAAAACATTGTTTGTGTTAAACATTGATATTCCAAAATGACAAGTTTTGCTTTTTTTTTCCACCCTGTTTCCATTCATTCATTCATTCATCGATCAGTTTCTTCAGCACCTGGCATCAAACGAGGTACCCACCCTTATCATGTTCTCCCGCCATTTTCTTTTTTGGCGCGTAATTCGAAACTCCTTTAAACACATCCCGCCAATTTCTCAGCTGCCAAGGCATAATGATGATTTATGGCTTGATTTCCTATACTCGTTTTTCGTAGTTGAGAAAAACAAACAACGCAGGGAAAGAAGTAAACAATTCTTTGGGGAAGAAAATGGGTTGGAAGACAAAGAAGTTAGCAGAGTTACCAAACGTGGTAGACATCGTAATGTGGTGACAAATCGGAATTTAATGGTACGTCTGCCCTTATTGTGGCCCTGGTGTTTACGACATAAACTCCTTTTCGTGGAACAAAGAATAGGTAAAAACTAATTTAATTTTAAAGTAATATAGGACAAGGAGGACATTGGAAGGAAAGACTGAAATACAATGTTGGACTTGAGTATATCGACAGGAAACAGTGTTCTCCTGAACAAAAAATATTAATAATTTCTTTTTAGTAGCAGAATTCTTAGTTACAAAGAAAAGTATTTAAGACATATAGGTAAAGATTAAACTGATTTCATTTTACGCAATAATATACCGTTGAATAAAATGAAATACTCATCACAGTTTTACAACAAAACAATTTTGGATGTTGATATAGTTGAGTCGAATAAAACTTTGCTCCGCCTGTCTTTCAAACATGAATAAATATAGTCTGTCATAATTGCCAGCTCCTATTTCTTTATAGTCATGAAGACTTGAGTCTATAAATCTATTTTGAAATCTTTAAATATGAAATTTCGGGGAAAATAAGTTCGTTGAGAATATCTACCTTTCAGCTGTTTTTTCTCAACACTCTTACACCATATTTCTCAGAATTTAAAAGTTTCGGTAACTATTATAAATGAAAATGGTTGTTGTTCTTTTCTGTATAAAAATGCTTTTTAACTCTTTTGGGTAAAAATGGCTGCGTTTTAAATCCTGAAAATCAATAGAGCCTATATGATAGCACTGCAATATTTTTACTTGTTCTAATTTTGCCTTTATTAAAAAATTTCAAATCTTCTGGGTTTAAAATGGTTGACATAAAGCATTCACTTAAATATTGCCACATTTAAGAAGGAAAAAAAACCCTTATCCAGTTTTGTACACCAGTGATAACTTATTATTTGAAATGAAAATATGTCAAGGTTTTCTATTTGTTAGTTTCTTTTAGTTATTATAAATAATATCCAAAGGCATGAATCTTTTTACTTGCAAAATTATGCACACTTTAGAAACTTCAAAAATTATTGAGATAATAAAGTAAGTTTTAGTATTTTAATTTTATTACTTCCCAAGCTTAATATAAGCACTTGTTTAAAATTCAAGTGAATAAATCTATTTAATATGAATCATGTAACTATGCATGAAACAATTCTACTAAATTTGAAATGGTATGTTCTTGTCAAATTTTTGTTTATTATGCGTTTTTT
>JAPMOR010044370.1:0-12543 GCA_026543865.1 Argiope aurantia
GGTTTCAACAATAAAATAAAAGGGAATAGGTTTAAAAAAGCAAATGCCGGTAGCATTAAACATGATATTTATTATTGCCTTAAAATATTTTGGCAAAGTCGGCTAATAGAAGTTCAAAAGAAAAAATGGTCAATATAAGATTCATTAAAAGAAGATGCATTAATTGTAAATATAGCAGAATGAAATAATTACATTACATCATTTTTTTTACATTGAACCGATTCTAATCGAATGCATTATTCTTTTTTCTTTTTTCTTTTTTGCTTATGAAGACATTAGAAACTCTGGCGATTTTTCGCATCGTTACTGTAAAGTGGACTCATTTTAACATTTTGAATAATTAAAGATCGTTTGTTACTACTAAATTTTGAATACATTACAGATTTATCATCATAAAAGATCGATTTTTTTATACATTCCTGTCTATAACCATCGGGTTCTGCTTATATATATATATATATATGTAATGATATTTTAATACTAATTTAAATTTAATTAATTTTCAAGATTTTATCTTAACTTAGCCCATAGTAATTTTATTCTAAAATATTCTCTTATTTCGTGATCCAATTCCACTGTCTCTACTTAATTAATTCAAGAGAAGCTTTGTTGAATTGCAGAGTCAGCTAAAAGTCTAACTTTCCCACACTGCGTGAAGAGGCAAAATACCGCTGAATCGACAAAACGCCGATACTTTCACACACTCGGCGTGAAGGGGTAAAAAACTGTCCAGTGAGCACATTCTTTTTAAAAGATCCCTGTGTTTCCTTACATGTGATTGACATACGTCAGAAATCCCTATCAGAATCTTATTAATATATTAGCGCTATGAAGAAATGTTTTCCATATCAAAATCATAGGTTATATAAGACCAGGGATAAAATGTCCAAGAGCTTTTTCCTCATTCTTTTTCTGTGTCGTTCTGTGTGCTCATCGCTTGTACATATGCCTGCTTCTTAAAAATGAAATAAAACGACGTCACGAAATAGCAAGTCTCTTCACTGTCTTAAAACTGCATTTCTGCTTCACAACAAATAATGATACACACACACACACACACATATATATATATATATATATATATATATATATATATATATGAAAAGTGAAAAATGAAAAAAAAATCTTGAATGCTTTTAGTGGAAAAGTATATTTTTAATTATTATTATTTTTATCCTGATAAAATATAAAAGATTGATATATATCTTATATTTTATAATTTCTTTCCCATTTCAATTTTATTTTATCATTGAACCGCAAAATACAGTGAATGTTAAACTTGTCTCTCTTTCAAAATATCTGAAAAATACTTCTTCCCTTCTTACAAATACAGGACTTTCCCATTTCAAAATCTTTCTGAAGTTGAAGATCCATATTCATTTCATCAAATACTTTTACAACATTGAAAGAATCTGTCTTAAGTTGAAAAAGTAAATTCCAGAAATATAACTTTTCATTTTCCTTTCAAACGACGTTTTTTAATAATTTTGAGGCAATGACAATGCATTTACTTTGTGTCTAATGACTAAGTGAATGAACATCCATAAAAGATTTCTTTGCAGTTATTTGAAAACTAAATTTCCATTTGTAGTAGTAACCATTTATTCTGAGCAATATTTTTTATGTTTTACTTTTTGGGGTAAAACTTATATTCAGAAAAATGGTTAATGTTATAGTACAGTTTATTCACGGTAGATCACTGCATGTAATAAATTCATAGTAA
Source organism: Argiope aurantia (assembly GCA_026543865.1). Taxonomy (NCBI): domain Eukaryota; kingdom Metazoa; phylum Arthropoda; class Arachnida; order Araneae; family Araneidae; genus Argiope; species Argiope aurantia. Next base: position 1,724 of record JAPMOR010044370.1, read on the forward strand.
AAAGACTAGTTGTAAAAGGTTTGTAATGATTCCCAACAGGAATTTTTATATAGAAATTAGGAAGTAGTTAATAAAATGGAACTTCCACAAAATATTTAAAGAAGTAAGCATTATTATATCGAATGATGACTTAAATGTATAAGAACAAGTCATATATATATATATAAACAAAAATCCTTTCAATTTAGAAAGAAAAGGTCTAAATCTTAAGCGAATTAGTGAAATTCATGCTATTTATAATGAATGTAATAAAATATGATACTGAATATATGGAATTTGCTCAGGAAACTGCTTTAGTGGCAACAAATCATGTAAAAGAAGGCTACTTGAAACATCTGCACCTGTATTTTAGTAATTGTCTGTTAAATATTAAAAACAAACAAAAAAATTGTAAAATATATATTGTAAAATGAAAATAATATTTAATACCAGATCAGATACGAAACATGATCTATTTAGGAATTTGATATTTTTACATGCATTAATTCAGATATATAATTGGTAAAACATATAAAAAGCCAACAATAGGATGGTAATCGTATTATTTTGCCTTTTACTTGTAATAATTTTGTTATACTTTTGATGTTTAATGTACATTTTTTTTATTTCTAATATTTAATTCAAGCATTAAAATGTTCCGTTCTACCAAAATTAGTGAAAGAACAAACAAATTTAGTTGTGATTGTGATTATACTTACTGTTAAATTAACATCGCATTTCCTTAGAAAAACGTTATTTGCATTTATTTTACGTATCCAAAACATAATTAAGTCCAGATTAATTTCTAATAATATGGTATTTCCAATAAAAATTTTTTTTTACCATTTTGTTTTTACAATGCAGCATTATGCATTTAACTTCAATAGTCAATTCCATTATATAAAAATCTTCAGTTAATTTCCATTTATTACATAAAACAAATTTACAAGAAAGGAAAAAAAACAATTAACTGTATAACTAGTATTATAATAATTTAGGAATATTATAGATAAATAATTATCATTTAGTTATATTATTTATCACTAGAACGTTCGTCGGTGTCGATTGACACCCGATCATGTTTAGTTTGTTCTAATAAGCAAAATTACGATTTTGCTTATTATACTAATATTTATGAATATTATTGTTTTATTTCATTTTACAAGATTTAGTAATTTGTTTTGTTATAGTCTTTTTTGATATAAAGAGTCATAATATATGATAATTACATGAAATAATATTTAAAAGTCTTAAAACTAAACCCTACTGAACAGTAGTCCTACAATTATTTAGTTATTACAATTATTTTATGTATTTTATTTATTATTAATGACACCGGCGGATGAATAAGGGTAATCAAGATCCCGGACGTTTTAGTGCTACTGTTGGGTAGAAGTAAAATTTTGAATGAGTAGAATTTCCTTAAAAGAGAAAGCATTTGGTCTCGTTGTCACTTCTGTTATTCATATTTTTGTTAAGCTTTCATAATTAAAATGTTTCTTATCTAATAAAGAATGAAAAAGATAAGACTTTTGGCTATTTTAGAAGACTAGCATTTAAAATACATTCAATGAAATTATTTTAGCACGCATTTAGGAATACTAGTAAAAAATTCTGAGTGCTCTTGTCCCTAAAGCTATTTTCACTTCGATGCATATATTCATTTTTTTTTTGAATAAGAAATGAAAAAAAAAAAAATCAATACGGAATATTCTCCCAGGCAACCTCAGCCATGAAACTCTTTTTTATCATGGATAAAAATATTCTGCTTTGACAAATATTGGAAGGGAAAAAAATATGCTATGAAAGTTTGAACAAAATGTTTGCGGCACAGTTATTTGCATTATATATATATACTTTTAGGTAACTTTGCAATAGTTATTGTTTCTTAAGGCACTTGCCATGGACAAGCCCGCTGTTCGAAGACAGGCAGATTTAAGCCAGAGGGGGGGGGCGCCTCTTGTTTCTATAGTAGCGCCATCTAGGACCAAGAGAACGACTTAGCTACACACACATCACAGTCCTTTTTACTGGGCGGATTTCATTCACTCAAACACAGATCGTAATTTAGACCTGCATCGGAGAATGATCACCCCTGATCCAGTACCCCCAGTGGTATTACTCTCGACATGGAGGAATTTGTGACCACGACAGATTTAACGCGCGTCAGTCACCAAGCACTCGGAGAACCTTCGGCCGGTGGGGTTCGAACTCGCAACCTTAGGGACTCCGATGCTCGACCAACCAGGCTATCCCAGCCGTGCAATAGGCATAAAATCATCAATCTTATAGAATGCCGAGGAATTCCGTGGCTAGAAATATACAGATAATATGTTGATTTTGAAGTTATGTATTAAAATATACGTTATTAAGTTCAACCTCAAAAAATTGTTTTAACACAACATTGTGATTAGTATCATATTCTTAAGTGTTATTGGAAAGGCGTTTGATATTTTTCATCTAGAATCGTATGGCAGAACGGCAGAGAAACCAACACCCCTCTCTTGGAAAATTTCACACCATTCCAATTCGAAATAATTCAATTTTGCATAAAATTTAGTTTAAAAACATCTATTAAAATCATCACTGAAATACCATTTTTTTGATGTCGGATCCAAGATTTCTTTGAAATACAACTGGATGACATAGCTGAATTACAAATTAATAATTGTTTAACCTACTTATGTAAAAAAAAAATACAATAACGGAAATATATGACTTAATCCAAATCTTTTAAATTCATAAAAACATTATTATCTTAGATGTTTTTTTATTCCATTTGATTAAATACAGTCTATGCAAATTATACTATATATATATATATATATATATGTGTGTGTGTGTGTGTGTGTGTGTGTATGTAATGATATTTTAAACTCTTAATTCTCTTAATTTAATCCAAATTAATTTCCAAAACTTTATCTTAATTTATAGCCCATCGTTACTTCATTCTAAAATATTATATTAGTTCCTGATCCAATTCCACTTTCGGTCTAATTAATCCCTTTGTAAAAATCATGCGCCACCAGTACTACGTATCAAATGAAAGTGATATCTTCTGTACCCTTCAAAAGGTGTCACAAGTCACACGTGTATTGAATTGGTGCCTGCCCAGAAATCCTATGTTATATAAGACTAGCGATCATTTGTTCGTCCCATTTTGCCTTCTGTTTTTGTGCAGCGCTGTGCCTTTTTGCAAATAATCATGTTTGCCTCCCGAGAGAGAATAAAACGGAATTAAAAATACCAAGTCTCTTCACTGCTTCGAACCTGCATTCTACTTAAACCAAAAATATGTTGTTTCTATACTTATAAATAAAGCTCAATGTGTGTGTGAGTGTTGGCGCTCTACAGGCCAGGTCATTTGACCTACAGCTACCAAATTTGGTACATGTATACTTTGGAGGTCGGGAATGTGCACCTGGGGTCCCTTTGTTTGAATTTTTAATTAGAATTTTAATTATTAATTAAAAACTAACTTTCCCACCAAAAAATCTTCCACTTTCCCCACCGTCAAATGAGTAAGGCTTCAATTTGTTTTTCCCCCCCCAACAATAATGAGGCTATGGTTAACATTTTTCAGCCGATTATTTCAAACGATTCTATTTATTTTCTTAATGTTTGATGCATTTAAAATTAAACATTAATTAATCGATCTGTTTATGATGAATCTGAGAAAATTTTGTTGTGAAATTCTTGAGATATTACATAAATTAAGAAAGATATATAAAGTTTAAACGCTCAGTGACTCTTATCAGTAATCATATTATAAAAAATGCTTTGTTTCAGTAAAAAATATTATTATATTAATTGCCGATTAATTCTTCCCACTTTAATTTAAAGCATAAATTCTACGGGAGCCAACAGAAAATTAGAGAGATTTATAATACGTTATGAGTGAAGGCTTTTATAATATTATGAGTGAATTATATGATTATCAAAAATTTGAAGTTTAAAAATATTTTGATGAAAAATCTATTAAAGTAGGAATTGCGTAAATTATTTAATTATTAAAATTTAAACGAACATTTTGATTGGCGAACCAGCTGGTCGCCAAAGGCGGCTAGTATATATATATATATATATATATAGTTTAAGGTGATTTCTTTTTATTTTAAACGTATCAGTGGCATATAAAAATGTGATCGCAGTAAAGATATGACACTTTGCATACTGAAATATGTTGACTTTTTCAATCATCTTGTTAATTGAAAAAACGAACACTATTTAATTAAAGGCATCTAATTTTTACAAAAAATTGTTTACAAAAATGTTTGAGTTAAATAATTATATTTTATTTGAATTTCCCATAGGTTTTTATCTGTTTATCTTCTTACTTCCTATACGACACAAATGGCCCTCAAGAGCAATGAGTCATCATTTAGGTATAGTTGATGCCACTATAATACTATTGCTACAACTCTAATCCCCTTACCCATTTGAAGAATTCCCATTCATATGTACATAACGTCACACTGAGAGAGGTATACCGGGTAATTACAACAAAACAAATCACATCTATATATGAGACCATAGCATTCACAAGAACCGAATAAAATTTTGATTCAATGTATTTTGAGATATGTGCTTAAGAATTATATGAAAAACAACAACTGAATTAAGACTTGCGATTGCAGTGATAACATTTCAGATTTTCAAAAGGAAACAGAATTTTTTTTTTATTGAAATGTGTTATCCGTAACAAGAAACAATAAATAGCTTTGGAATGGTACATGTATCACAAAAAATACCATGAACAAATTTCTTTCGGCATAATATGTACTTTGGTCCTAGGCACCATCTACAGCATGCAAAGTATCATCATAGTTGAAGTAGGTCAAGAAGAAAATTTGTGAACACAATGAAATGTTTTTTTTTCTATTGTTTCTCTGCTGTTGTTAGTTGCTTTCTCCTTTCTTTTAAGTCTGTGTAGGGCTGATTATTTCCATGCTACAGGTACCGTTACAGCGCTATTTATTGTTTCTTGATTTTGAGAGAATATTCCAATGAAAAAACTTGGTGTTGCCCTTAGAAAATTTTGAAATTTTGTCATTGTAACCGTAATTTTTAGAGTTTAACTGTTGTTTTTTATGTTTCTTGAGAGCATATTTCAAAATGCCTTGAACCAAATTTTTATTCAGTTCTTGTGAATGGTATGATTGTTACGGTTTATATCGGATTGGTTTTTTTTTAATCACACGGTATTTTTGTTTGTGGATTTTCAAGACAATCAACTTTCGAACACACGGTCATCTTATCCAGCAGATATGATTATGCTTCAAAAATTCTTAACTGGGTTAAACATGAACAAATTTCTTTCGGCATAATATGTATTTTGGTCCTAGGCACCATCTACCGCATGCGAAGTATCATTATAGTTGAAGTAGGTCAAGAAGAAAATTTGTGAACACAATGAAATGTTTTTTTTTTCTATTGTTTCTCTGCTGTTGTTAGTTGCTTTCTCCTTTCTTTTTAGTCTGAGTAGGGCTGATTATTTCCGTGCTACAGGTACCGTTACAGCGCTATTTATTGTTTCTTGATTTGGAGAGAATATTCCAATAAAAAAACTTGGTGTTTCCATTAGAAAATTTTGAAATTTTGTCATTGTAACCGTAATTTTTAGAGTTTAACTGTTGTTTTTTATGTTTCTTGAGAGGATATTTCAAAATGTTTTGAACCAAATTTTTATTCAGTTCTTATGAATAGTATGATTGTTACGGTTTATATCGGATTGGTTTTTTTTAATCACACGGTATTTTTTTTGTGGATTTTCAAGACAATCAACTTTCGAACACACGGTCATCTTATCCAGCAGATATGATTATGCCTCAAAAATTCTTCTATCCACGGAATAAAATTCTAGCCACAACTATCACGTATTCATTAGAACAATGATATATTAATAAATATTTCAGGAACAAAAATTATTTTGAATTAATTTTAGTAAATCTAGTCTTCTCCAATATTATGCTGAAGTAGTGATGAAAACTTAATCCACGAACTGAAAGAAAGAACATGTCTTTTTATCCAGAATTTATTCAAAAAGGATAAATATCGGATTATTTGCACTAGTGACATTCCTTACAATTTTTTTTTTTTTATGAATGTCGTAAAAAAGAAGTTTAAACATGATAAAATGAGACACGATTTAATTTCCTTTAAACGTGAGCACAATAATAAAATACGTTAAAAATAATTTTTCTCGAATATATTGACTTCTTTCGTGTTATTGGATGAATAAAGGAAGGAATATTGGAGAAATCGTTCAAAGAAGCACGACTACTCGGAATCGAATTTTTGATTCCAGTTCAATTGCGATTGAAGATTCGACAACCAAACTGAGTAAAATAATATTAGAAAGATAAAGATTTTCGAACTGAATCTCTTCGTGAACCAATAAAGGTTTTAAAATGAATTCGGCTGAGCAAACACGTATTTGAGCGGAGCAAACGTTTTGTTGATTTCAGTTGCTGTAGACTTACTCCAGACGATATTTTAAAGAAAAAAACATATTTATGATATATGAAAAACATTCGGGTATTGGGAGGGATGGAATCTTTGAACATGTATACGATAGAATTCTAATTTTTTAATTAAAGAGAGTGAGGTGATTGGATAAAATACGGAAATTATGTAAAAGGTGAATCGGGAATTTAAAAAACACTTGCTTTAATACATAAAATAAAGTATGACAAATTTACCTGAACGATGTAAATACAGTAAGACTGCAGAAGAAAACTGCTAATTAAACTATACCTGAAGAGATCATGTACTGTCTATTATCTTTTCCCCCAAAATGATGCTGATAATTGGAATTATTACATATAATTGTCTTAATAATTCCTGATTTCAAATGGATACATAAAAATGTATACATATTACTAGCCTGAGTATTTCATCAAAGCATATTAATATCTTGAAACAATCTCATTTATTTTTAACTCTAAGAATAATTCTAAACATTATTTATTTAATATTTAGCACTGAAAAAATCATCAAATATTTTCGCTTTACAAATTCTTCTTTATACTAAATGTTTAGCGCATATTTGGAACACTTCAGATGAATATGTATCGGTAGCAATTTGGTGTCAGCTGCATTGTTTTTAAGTTTTAATCGCTTCCAATAAATGTAACGTCTTTTAAAGGAAAAAAAATCGATAATTTTCCAGAGTTTTTATTCCTTGTTATCGTCAAAAATAGAATTGGTAAATTGGTAATTTAAATCAGCATGGTAGACATTGTATGTCAGAATACACTTAGTAGTCAAATTAGAAAAAAATAGACCATGTAAGTGCCACAATAGTACAAATCATGTTTTAAAAATTAGAAAATATTTTAAATATTTTTTTAATTTAATAGAAATTGTGTTTTATGAAACATATTTTATTAAATTGTACATTCTGGCAACAAATATTTGAGCATTTGACTTTTATCTCAATATTGTAGATTTCTTTACTGGCTTTTAGGATACACATGATAAACTTTGACTATTTTGTCTTAATTTCAAAACAGCTAACCTCTAATCTAAATACCTCTTTCTAAACTTATTTGATCTATTTAAATATATTCTGGTATGATAAAGGGTATTATTTTCCTGTTTACATGCAAATAATTGATTTTTCTCTAGTATTATTATTATTATTATTATTTTCTATTTTAAGTGAAGCTAACACTTTTATTTTCAGTGAAGCTAACAGGATATCCATGAAGATCTACAATCTCATATTTAAATTTCCTTAATAATTTATCTTCATTATTAACGATAAATTTAAGAAATATGATGTCAGAAGCTTTGGGAAATCGTAAATGATATGAAACTTTATTAATTAATTAAAAATGGATAAAAATGTGGATTCATTATTATTATTTCTACATTACAATAATGAAGAAATAATATCATTTTTCAATCTGTGTTTAATGACTTTTCAAACTTTCTCATAACAATATAATTTCGGGTATTCAAAAGTTTATGAAAAGGAAACTCAATAAAGGCATTTATTTGAAAATATTTAAAAGTAAATACTATCATCTAAATTAAAACTGTTTCCAAATATTTCTTTGAATACTTTCAAAAGACACTTTCAGAGTAATTAATTTAAGATGTAAAGTTTTAATTTGTTAAAAGCATTATTAATAACACTTACTCGTCGATTTATAGTGAAGTTGCAGACACTACAGTTCTGGAAACTACTTAGTCCTTTACAAAAATTCCATTTTAAAATTTCAAAAATATTTACGCATTAACATATGCTTGCAATCTATAATTATATCCATCATTTCTACTAAAATACTGTTTTCCTTCTTTGTTAGCTGTTATTGGCTGTTACAGCTCTTGCGTAAATTGCAACAGAATTTCATTTAACATCTACGTCACTTCCCATTTTGAACGCTGCTAAGATCAAAGGAACAGCTAAGCAATCCTCTTGGATCTTTAATAATTCTTCGAAGTAGTTTGTTTATGTATGTTACCATAAATAAAACTTTAATAATGATTATCGGCTATATTCAATGCGCTAACCAAGATATTTAAATATGTTATTGACTGCATATTAAATATGAATGCAGTAAATTTTAATATTAAGAATAAAACTATTTAGCTCTATAATCAGACAATGATGAATTAAAAAAAATTAAATATCAAAACTTATCATATTCGCAGGTAATATATTATTTTGTTTTCAAAAATGAATAATAAATCTATTAATATTAAAATAAGACATAAAATATTCTTATGGAGTTTATAATGTATAGAAATCTACATTGTTTGATAATGTTTCCTAAATTTAAATTAAATACCAATAAATAAATATGTAATTTTTTAATATAATTTTTAGTTTTAATAATTAAGTATAAATTTCTTTTATTATGTATGCATCGTTTTATTCATGTTTTAGATATACTTTTTATCAGGTGACAGTTTTTTATTGGTAAGCATATTTTAGTTTTTCTGTAATAAGTATGAAGAACACTAATAATATGCAATAAATATAGTTCCCCATAAAGGGTGTAACAATGTTTGGAACATTCATATATAACCAGTGGTTTTAAGAAACATTTTTGCTCAAGAATTAAGCAGAAAAAACAAGCAACGTTTATTCACTTATAAGGATAGAATTTTGAAATAACTTTTTCATTCACTTCTTGCAGCATTATTATTCTTCGTTTCCGATATCAATAGAATATTTCAATTAATTACACATTAATTTATCTAAAATTAATAGAATATTTTAATCAATTCATTAATTTATCTAAAAATATATTTCACCAATTCATGACCATCTGGATCTGAATTCGGTCTTTTTTTTAAAAATTTTATTAATATTTTTTTTAATATTTATCATATTTTTTAAAGAGTTTTAATTGAACATAGGGAGATTTTAATTTCTGCAAATAGCAAGTACATCGCATTTGCTTTATTCGGAAAAAGGAGTTAAATTACGAAAAGAGTGACAGACAATTGAATTAATTCTGCAAACTATTCTCTCATTCCAGGAGAAATGGTTCTCGTCCAAAAATAAATTTTCTTTTTAAAACATAAGTTCAGAGTAAATGAATATAATCACCAGTTAAACGACAATATTTCAATAAAGGAAATAATAAAATACTATGTTCTTACTTTCTTTAAAATTAAATCATCCTTAATTGAATCAAGACATGAATTAATTTGAAATAATTCTTTAAAAAAAAAGTTACATAAACTAAATTCAGGACGATCTCATTATTTCCTCATCAGATAGATAGACAAGTTTAATATATTCATTCAGTTGATTCCACAAATGGGAAAAGTAAGTTCATTGTTCTCAAAAATATGATCCAGATGTACAGATACACAGTTAAATGAGCATCTGTAGTTAGAGATACACTGGGAGAGTATGTGGAAGTTTTGGAAAATTACAGATTTACTAGTTGTGATGAGAGTTGCGACTAGATGTCGATACTCAAATTGGTCCTGGCTAGACATTTTTTTTTCAGCAGGCACTCAGCCGTAAGATTTTCTATGTATAATAAATTATAAAATGTAAGTCACCATTCAGGTGAATTGTATATGTATATCATGTCTAATTGGCATATTATTTTAAAACTTAATTCTCCTCTTTGTATGTATGTTTTGTCTTGATATTTTAACGAAATACCTACCTTCGCTGCATCTAGTAGAAGCTATTGAGAAATTCATAAGTAAATGAACACCGACTACAGCATTTGAACAAGACTGAATTACAGAATTTCAAAAAGAATATTGGGAATTAATTAATTTGACTCCCAATAGTCAAGAAGAATATTAAAACATTATGTAACCAATTTGAATCTTCATTCCTTTGATCTTAAAAACGAAATCATTCAAACACTTCTTCTATGGTAGAGGTAAATTGGTTTCTCTTTATTCTTCTTCAAATAGATATTAGCCAGAAAAGCAATGACCAAACACAGAATTCCTCTAAAACTTTTCGCTAATGTATTAATTTATCAAGTGGTTGGTGTGGCCTGGTAGTAACGTAGATACGGAGATGGAATTTTCAAGGTTTAAATCAGAATTCCTCCGAAGACCTACTGGGTAAGCGGATCTAGAGAATAATAAATCCGGAGTCAAATGACCTCCTAATGCAGTGGTACGGAGGTGGCAATTGAAATGCAGTCCTCATCATCTGATTGTGTTTCATAATTACAAGAACTATCCCAAAATAGCCCTTTTGTTTCTTCTGGATATGGCCGTTAATACAACTACAATGAACTTGTCATCTATACTTATAATAAAGCTCAATGTGTGTGTGTGTGTGTGTTGGCGCTCTACAGACCAGACCATTCAACCTACAGCTACCAAATTTGGCACGTGTATACCTT
>JAPMOR010044372.1:0-13021 GCA_026543865.1 Argiope aurantia
TTTAATAATAGAAATAGCAATTTTAATTTTAATAATAGAAATAGCAAGTTTAATTTTAATAATAGAAATAGCAAGTTTAATTTTAATAATAGAAATAGCAAGTTTACTTTTAATAATAGAAATAGCAAGTTTACTTTTAATAACAGAAATAGCAATTTTAATTTTAATAATAGAAATAGCAATAGAAATTTTAATTTTAATAATAGAAATAGCAATTTTAATTTTACCAATAGAAAGAGCAATTTTAATTTTAATAATAGAAATAATAATTTTAATTTTATTAATTAAAGAATAATAATTTTAATAATTTTAATTTCAAAATTATTTTTTCTAATTAATAAATAATTTTATTAATATAGATTAAGGTGGGATTAATGGGTGTTTTTTCTTTTCTTTTTTTTAATACTTGCACAGATTGGAGCATAAACAGTTACTTCGATTAGACTGTTTCTATCTGGAGATAGTTTAGATAGTAGTTATAATTACTAATGGCTAATTGGAATTGGAGCGAGACAAAATAAAAGTAAAAAAATTAAATATCATGAAAGACAATTTATAGTGGTTTAAAAAAGAACAAAAACGGAAGCTTTTTGCATTACACACTTACCAAACAAACATATATAACAAAGAAATAATTTGAAGATTAAACAATCGGGAATGGTTTCCCCGAAGCTTTCTTGCATTTTTACTTTTTTGCATTTTCTTCCTATTTTTTACAATTTGTGAACCTTGTAGAACAATGTGGTCGCCTCGAATGCTCAAAATTTACTTTCAACCCACACTTCGTGCTTATTAATACAGAAAAGTAAAAAACAAAATAAGCACTGTAGATATTTTTTTGTCGACTAATTGGAACCAAAATTTGGTACAAAACTACAATTCACTAATTACTAATTCAATTCCCTTGTTGCATGCAAGAAAAGTATATTTTTGAAATTGTTTACAGAATATTAAATACTCAAATCTTTGTCGAATTTTCTTCAAAACTGAATACGGATCCGCATTTTAAATGCTAAGAGTGCGTACCGAATTTTTTCTTTCTAATTTTTTATGTTTGCCGTTATCATGTTTCCCTGCATTCGAAATCAACAGACATACTTTCAAACGGGATATATTTAACAGACGAATTATTAATAGAGTTTGCATGAATTAATTCCATTGACTCGGCTTCGAGAGTGGAAGGCTTTGAGTTCGAAATCCGACTCTACAAAAAAAAAAAAAAAAAACTCTATGTAAAGGAGTCTGATGCACGTCAAAATTCTGCTACTGATGTGGAACGGAAGTTTGGTGAAGGGAGTATCAACTCAAATATCGTCCTCGTCTTCCGACCTCGGCTGAAAATTACGAGGTCCATCTAGTGTTACTTTAAGACTGGGAATTAATATAACTAAGCTAAATTAAACTCACGAATGGATTCCTCTAAGAATTTGACAATAAATTTGTTATAAAGATCGCTTACCAAATTTCATCACTCTAGTTTAAAAAGTTTGGAGTTCTCTTATTCACAGACAGATATAATTCAAAAATGAGTTATTTAGAATCATTATGTCTGAAACGTAACGATTTGTAAAAATCTCGAAGGTGAAATTGTCGATTTCAATATTTTATCCTTATGTATTTGTATAAAAAAAAAAATAGAAATGTCTTTCTTTTAATTATACTTGGTGGTTGGGAAACCAATTTTTTTTTATTGAATCGACATTACAGCTTTTTAAAATTATTGATATTCTATTTTCAAGCTTATTTTATAAAAGATGGATTAAATTGTATTGTAAGCAAATAAACTGAAAAAAAAATAATTAGATCTTGTTCTTATTAAAATAACTTATCTCACATTAAAAATTGCTCCAAATTTAGCCTCTTTCTGGAATAAGTGAGAAATATATAATTTCTGGCAATGTGCCATACATTATGCAAGCCCTATGCAAATTCCTCTTATTCTTCATTTTCTGCTAACTCATCGCTCGATGAATCCAAATCAAGATTGGATTTCTTCAAGGTCAATCCTTCGGTTATTTCCGTCACATTCTTCTGATGCATCTCATTTATTTTCCTTCGGAAATTATTAAAGATCATGACAGCACACAATGATTTTGAAACAAATGATATTTTTGTACATGCGATTTTCTACGTAAAAGTAGTAACCATTCTAATGATAAAACAGAATAGCATATAAATGTAAAATGTTTATTAAATTCATGAGTAATTTTAAGTAATTATTGCCCTTTGGCGACCACTTTGTTCTCCCTGATTATTTCTTTTTAAGCTTTCAAACTACTCATAAGGAATGGAATTTTTTAATTTCACTTCGTTATTCGATTGGATTGGAAAACATGAATTCAATTTAATCAATCAAAAGAAAAGAAAAACCAATGCGCGTGTAAATTAAATAGGAATATATACCAGGAAAATAAAGAAAAGATAAGAATCCTATTTCGGAATTAATGATTAAAAAATTTTTATTTTGAAGAATAAATTTAAATTTTATTCTTCTTTTATTCAATAATTGATTTTCTTTTCCTTTTTTTTTTCTTTAATTTATTACAAATTGGAAGATACGATCATCAATTACTTTACGCAAGTCAAAGAGATTATCTATCTGGCGACGATTAAGCCTTTTTTCGCCCTCGATTCAACTTTCTATTTGACGTTTATTTCTTTAATATCTTCTTTCATCTGACGGAATGGAATTTTTGGTGGCGCGGCGATTCCTCTCCAGAGCATATTTAATAATATTAACAAATCCAGTAATTAGGGAAGAGGCAAACCAAATTTAGCTATGAAAACGCTCATATGAAATGGTTTGAAAGCAATTTATTTAATTTGATTGTTGCCATCTATAAGTAATAAGAGAAATTTCTGTGGCACGCATATTAGCGTTTTATATATCAGCCTTTTTTCTTTTCATTTCATTTCTTTTTCATTTCTTTTTTTTAAAGTGGTGTAAGTCCGTTTTTGACAATATATATATATATATATTAATGATATGAGCTTGGGCCGCGGTGGCCTGGGGGTAAGGTCTCAGCTTCGGAACCGGAGGGTTTCGGGTTCGAGACCCGATTCCACCGAAGAACCGTCGTATAAGGGGGTCTGTTGCACGTTAAATCCGTCCTGACCAAACGTCCTCCCGCTGGTGTGGTGTGGTGTGGAGAGGGGGGTGCCAGCTCAGGTGTCGTCCTCGTCATCTGACCATGGTTCAAAATTACGAGGTCCGTCCCAAAATAGCCCTAGTGTTGCTTCAAACGGGACGTTAATATAACTAAACTAAACTAAACTGCTATGAGCTTTTTATCTATAAATAGTTCCCGAAAAAAATTTTCAAAATTTACGTCAATAAAATTTAAGTAGTTAAAGCAAATGCAAATATAATAACTTCTAAAGCGATGAAAATCCACTTTCCGTAAAGATATAATATTTAATTCAAAATTTATACTACATACTTTCTCTGCAAGTATATATTAGTCATAGTATATCACTAACACTTGTCTATGGAAATTGACGATCATATTTTCCAAAACTATATTCTCACAAAATTGATTTTTGTATCACCATAAAACAAAGAAAATTACCTTTTTAATTATTTCAGTTTCATTATCTTTTTTTTTTATTTTTGATAATTTTTTAATGTATTAAGCAATTAGCAACGATTTCTGAAATTAGGAAATTTAAAGTCGGTCATCAAAGCATTCAATCGTGTGCTTATCTTAATATTAAAATTAAAACTTTAAAAAAAAAGCCCTTTTTTCGACACAAATTCCGAAATAGGATTTTTCATTTCCGCTTTATATTTCTTAGTTTGTGTAGTTTTTTTTTTTAATTTGCATGCATAAGATTTGTTTTGACTTACACACTTTTAAATGCGAAGTTTTCGTTCTTGTCAAATAACAGGGTGATATTTAACAAATATGCTTTCTACATTAATATTTAACTGAACAATTTTATAATCTGTCGGAACAAACTGGCTGCTAAAAGCGGCTAGTAAGGTGTACAGTTACTTTATTTGGACATTCCATCTGAAGTGGGATTTTTACTTCCACTGTTATTTTGGTTTTGTTTGGTTTAGTTATATTAACGTCCCGTTTGAAGCAACACTTGGGTTATTTTGGGACGGACCTCGTAATTTTGAACTGTGGTCAGATGACGAGGACGACACCTCAGCTGGCACCCCCCTCTCCACACCACACCACACCAGCGGGAGGACGTTTGGTCAGGACGGATTTAACGTGCAACAGACCCCCTTACACAACGGTTCTTCGGTGGAATCGGGCCTCGAACCTGAAACCCTCCGGTTCCGAAGCCGAGACCTTACCACCAGGCCACCGCGGCCCCCACTGTTATTTTGGAGTACATATACTTTTTCATATACATAGTATGGAGAAAATCTAGCAATCGATAAGAAATTCGAACTCGAGAGTTTCACGAATTTCCACGTTTCGGATCTTCCTTAATTCTGAAAACACATTCCCCCCCCCCCATTACATCAGTCTGTCTGTCTATGACTAAGATAGCTCAAAAACGTTTTGAGCTAGACGGCTGAAATTCGGTATACAGTCTTTACGCCAAATTTGCAGGTTTCTATCAAATTCTGAGTAAAACATGTTCAGAGGAAGTTCGTCTGTCTGGCTCTTCGAATATAAGTTAACGCGATAATTACAAAACGAAGAGAATTAGAAAGATAAAATTCTGTACACAAATTTAACATCTATAGGGTAGACAGACACCTGTCAAATTATGGGCCAAATCCAACAATGGATCGGTTGTCTGCCTCTCTGTAATTTCAGAAATAATAAACATGATAATTCAGAAACAGTATGACTTAAATATATTTAATTTCGTATGAAATTTTGTGACTACAAGTGAAGTTTTGTAAAATTGTTTCAATCGGTTGGTGAAAACGCCTCTAAAATAGAAATCGGATTTTCGGGTACTATTAACCGCGTGCTAGGGATTAGTCGCCAAAAAAACTCGCCAAGGATGATACGTCTGATTCAGTTAAATTGCTAAATTCACGCCAAAAGCTAATATTTCGTAACTATTGTACGCTAGTGATATACAAGGCGTTCTTTGAAACAAGTTTATTACGGAGTATGCGAGAAAATTTTGGGAAACCACTTACACTGATTTTATTTGCAGACGCAATAAATTGTATTTGGAATTAAGTTGATATTTTGGAGCCTTATTAAATAGCAATGTGAACATTTTATAATTGCATTTTATATTAATAATTTTACAGCCAAGAAAGTTAATATTCCGAGCTAACGACCTATTTGGCAATGGAGATTTGTTAAATGCGATTCCCAAAATAATTTAGTGCTCTGAAAGAGGTTGCATTTTTTTTTTTCTTTAAGATTACAATATTTTCTAAGTATATATTTCATATGTTTAAAAATTTAAATGTCTGCATTAGAACATTTATCAATGTGATTCCTGGAAACTCAATGCTTTCATTTTTGGTTTTATATTTGCAGATTTATTGCTTGCACTTGACAACACCACTGAATATAAATATATTTTTTTCAGATCCGATTTTATGAATCAAAGCGAACTTTGATTTATTTCTCTAATTTATCAAGAAGTGAAATGCTCGAACAGCAGATGATATGAAAATTGAAATCGGCCTGGAAACGATTTTATCTATAGCAAAAAAAGAAAGACGCTATGATAACGCCATAAACCGATTGTGAAGTCGCAAAGTTAAAAGATATATCGGAGCAGCAACCGAAACGCGTATTCTGATAAAGATTAAGCTTTCATAAATTAAAAAAAAGCATGACGAAATTAGCAACAGTACAGTAAGCAATCAAAACTTCCATTTAAAAAAAAAATAGAGTTTTTATCAGCGCACACATTGGATGTAATTTCATATTGGTGATAAAAAAGTTCACGCTTTAATCACGTGGGATCTATCAATGTCTAACGTAACTTCGGTGTAACTCAAAATCGCGTGTTGAAGTTTTTTTTATTTCCAAACTTTAAAAAGGATTTAAATTATGTAAGCTAAGGGAAATCAGATTTTTTATCAGAATTTTCTGACCTTTCTGAGCCTGAAAAAAAAACATTTTTTACTTCCTCTAATACGAAATAATCATCAAATTGCAAAAGCTATCGTCGTTATTGTAATGGTCAAAAAATTCGAATTCGAGATTTTGACCACCTCGTTTTAAACCTACCTGAATTCGAAAAAAAAAAAAAAAAAAACATTTTTTGAATTATATCTGTCCATCTGTAAAAAAGAGAACTCAAAAACGCTTTGAGTTAGACGAATGAAATTTGATATATGATTTTTGCCCCAAATTTGTAAACATCTACAAATTTTGAAAAAAATCTATTTATAGAAGATCTGTCTGTCCGGCTGCTCACTACTAACACGGTCACTACAAAGCGAAGAGAGCTGTAAGAATAAAATGTAGCGCTTAGATTCAAAATCTATCTACCAATTTTTGAGGCAGATCAAATTTGGGATTCAGCATCTAATGGATCTGTATTTTCAGAAACATGTTGTTGTTGTTGTTGTGACTTATGGCCCTTTACAAGTCCGCTAACTCAGAAACATGTAAACACGATTATAAAACGCAATGATTTAAACATATAAAATTTGGTAGACGATTTTGTGCCTCCAATTTTTGATTTCAATCAGTTAGAGAAAAATGTGTCTAAAACTCAAATTTTAATTTTCGGCATTCTATTAACCGTATACCAGGGATTAATCGCTAAAAAACTAACCAAAGATCGCACGCCTGATGCAGTGTAAAAAAAAAAAAAAAAAAAAAAATGCGCCAAAGTTTAATGATTCTTAACTACTGAACGCCAATGCCAGGCAAGTGTCTTATCTGAGGATCCACAGTATTTATGCTGGAGAATGCTGCCATTATTAGAGAATATGCGAGAAAATTATTAGGATATCACTCCCTTCGGTTGGAGTTATATCTGTCAGTCTGTCTGTGAACCAATTTATTGAACAGTATTTATTGATCTACAAATCTGAGATCCCTATATTCATTTTTAGCGAAATTTTTTTATGAGTTGATTATTTCTCTATATGTTGTTCGCTTGTATGCGAAAAGATACCTAAAAAAACTGGAGAATTTTTCTCATCACATTTCTCTTATACTAATGTATTAAAACCTTTCGTTTCCTTCTAACATTGTCTGCCACTTCTGAACGTATAACTTAAAATAACACCAAAGTTCAGGAAAGGAGATGGCAAACCTTCGAAGTTCCGGGAAGTCCGCAAGAGAGAATGTCCCTCCCTTCAAATTCAGCGCATGATGACGCATTTTATGCTGCATAATATAATAAATGAAACTGTTCACGCATTTTGGATGCGAAATGTGATACAAACTATATGTTGGACAAAAAAAATCGCATACCAAATTTTATTAATCTAAGTCGAAGTGTTTTTGAACTATCGAATTGGTATGCAAACCGACAGCCAAACTTTCCTTCGACGGTTTTCTTCCAAATTTTTGTAGGAATCTGAAAATTTGGTGCTGATACTATATACCAAACTTCATAATTCTAATTGAATGCGTTTTTGAGTTGCCAATTTCGCAGACTGAAAAATGTAATTCAAATCATGTATTTTTCGGATTCAGAAAGACCTGAAGCTTGAAGTTGCGCCAATTATAAACTGAAGATATATCTCGCAAATTTTTAAAGTTTCTTGCGAATGTTCCAAAACATTCTCGAATTCTAAACAACGTTTCCTCTTGTAATTACTTATGTAAGTGGAAATGTTTCAGGTTGAAATCTCTGATACGATGTTCCCTTCTTGGTGTGGCTTATTAAACAATAATTCTTTTGAAGTGATCAGATTGTTCTGGATGGAAATGCAAATGTAATTCTAAATCCTAAAATCTATCTTATCATTTGAATAACAACTTATATTTGTGGTTTAGTTTAGAAAGGTGATAAAAAAAAATTGCATAAACCATGCGGTTTAACGGCGGAAAAGATACGACTTATCTGTTCTTTGAAATTATTGCAAACGTGCGATACTTGACGATTTATTGCACGATTTCTTCGATAAAAGGTTTTAGAAAGTTCAAGTGGATTTTTCGAAATTTTATAAAAAGAATTTTAAGTAAATTTCTTAAGAAGACAACTTGTTCTCATAACAAGATTTTGAAGAAATTTCATTGAGTCTCATTTTTCTAATTCCTGTCTCTAGAATCCAGTTCAAAAGTGTGTGTGTAAAATATGATTTGAAGAAGCAGGCGTGGAGTTCTTTAATGATTTTTATTCTCAACTATTTCAAATAAAAATACCATTTTTAGTTTTTGTCAAGATTACTTGATCCAAGGACATTACGAGAGCAATATAGCTAATCGAATAAGGCAAAAAGTAGGAAAAAGAACATCGGTGATAAAGTTTTTTGAACTTATATAGTTTTAGAAAGGAATCTGTCAACTCAGACTTTTGATTCTGTAGAAAAATTAATAACCAGTGCAATTAAAAATTAAAAGGAGAGTGTAGCTGGGATGCGAGTGATTAGCTATTATCTAAAAATAATATTCTAATTTCAAATACTTCGATTTATATACCTAATTAGTTTGAGAGGCATAATTTGTGCATAAAAAAAGCGATTAGCGATTCGTCAATCCACATCACGACACAAAAGCAAATGAAAGATTTTTAATTTCAGTAATTTTGCTATGAGACTTTGATAGGGATTTCTTTGACACGTGTAGTCTTCGGACAGGAAATCTTAGGAATCTTTAAAAAGAATGCTGTAAGCATTAGAGATTTTGATCCCTTCGCTCGGCGCAAATGCTTACGTTTACGTATTTTAAAATACTTACGTTTTCTAGAACGCGCGTAGAAATAATTAAATAATAAATGGTAATTAGATCACGAAATAATGGAGCATTTTAGAGCGAAATTAACATGGACAAATTTAAGATAAAAATTAGAAAATTAATTAGAATTTAACCCTTTCTAGGGCCGTGGGAAGTATGCTTCCCACCAAATTTATCAATCTTTGTATGAAATTATGTAGTTTGGCATAAGTTCTGACAAATTTTTTTAGAAAGTCAGAAACGTAGATGCTTCAGTTCTTTATCACAGACAAAATGATGTGTCTTGATTTGTTACTTAATTCTTAATTAACCAAATTAATTAATTAATCAAATTAAATTTATCTAATAAGCTAAATGAATCCCTTTTCTTATTCTAAATTTCAAGCCTAAAAATAATTTAACATAATATGAGTAGAAAAAAAATGGCCCTTTAAAGGGTTAAATTAAAAGATATCATAACACACACTATATTATATATTATATATATATATATACGTATAACGTTTCGCCCATTTTATATTCTTAATACGATCATTTTGATTGGATTCTAATGCTTTTGGTATATGTGGCAAGGAGATTAAAAATCTCAAATGAGTTCGTAAGTGTTCTTCTATCCTGTTCAAAGGAGGTTTTAATAGTAAAGGGCTGAAATTTTAATTTTTCCAAAACTTTCATACGATTGAAAATAGAAAAATAAATCGAAA
Source organism: Argiope aurantia (assembly GCA_026543865.1). Taxonomy (NCBI): domain Eukaryota; kingdom Metazoa; phylum Arthropoda; class Arachnida; order Araneae; family Araneidae; genus Argiope; species Argiope aurantia. The sequence goes on from JAPMOR010044372.1 coordinate 9,503, forward strand.
TAGACGAATTAACATCGATTTAAACGAACAAATTTTGTATTTAAAATTATTCGGTATTATTTCGGTAGCTAAAATTGCTTAGAAGTTAATGACTGAAAAATCCTTTTCTATTCCTGTTGTTTTTAACATGATCCGTATTGCCACAATGAAAAAAAAAAGTATATCCTTATTTCTTCGCTTCACTTTTAAATTGTTTAAATGCGCGCGGGTTAAAGTTTAATAGCTTGAAAAAAACTAATTAATGAAAGGTAAACGAATATAAAATTTATTGGCAATCTATATCTATACTTATAATAAAGCTCAATGTGTGTGTGTGTGTGTGTGTGTTGGCGCTCTACAGGCCAGACCATTCAACCTACAGCTACCAAATTTGGCACGTGTATACCTTGGAGGCCGGGAATGTGCACCTGGGGGTTATTTTTTCGAATTTTTAACTAGAATTTTATTTATTTAAAAATTAAGCGAAATTTTGACGTGTTTCTGCTATAACTGCCGAAAATATTACCGCACAAAAAAGATTTTTACATGAAGTTAAAGATCAAAAATTTATCTTTTAAATGATACTACTGTTTTAATCTTAAAATTAAATTTCTATTTTTAATGAATTTTTAAATAAATATTTTAACTATGTTTTTCAATAATTTTTTTCGTCAAAAATAAAAATGAGGATTAAGCACGTTTCGCATTCATGAGAAAAAAATAGCATTTTTCAAAGTGTTGCCATCACATTGATTAAAGCTCTAACTGAAAATAAATCTTTTTGGAAATGAAATCTCAAAAATATAATTTTCGGCAAGTGTCTGTAGGAAATGAAACAAATATGAAATATTATTTTTTCTAAAAAACAAATTCAAGAAAAATTATTTTATGATCTTTTACACTCTCTGTACAGGGTGTTTATTCAGTCCCGGATCCATTTTGATATTTAATGACTTAAAATAATGAAGATGTAAACAAACTTATGGCATTTATTGATGGAATAACTCATATTTTCCTTTTCAGGTTTGAATATTTTTACTTTTGTAAATATCGTCTGCGCGTCTGCGTTTAATTTCAGATAATTTCATTTTCCAGTCTAAATATCTGTACTTTTCTAAATATCGTCTGTTTATTAATTGCATTTTTCTCTCTTTTTTGTTTTTGGCAACTATTGAAATGTTATGTTTACTTTTGATGTGTTTGTTCTATGTAGTACTTTTGTATGTGATGTTTTATTCGATCGGATATTAAGGAGAATGCATACACCACAAGAGAAAGCACAGATTTTATGGTGGTCATAGAATTAATTTCCAATCAACTAACTTTTAAGAGATCACTGACTTATCACTTTTAAGAGATCACTTATCACTGACTTTTAAGAGTTAATTTCTAATCACTTAAACTGACTGATTTATGAAGATTTGAATATCACTATTCAATAAAAAAAAGGATAATTTTAGATTTTCCATCGATCGCTTCAAAGAAAATACGCCAATCAGCGCGCAGGTTTCTCAAGATTAATTGGCCTAAGATTATGAAAATGGTGAGTTTTTCTAAATTTTTAACATTTAAAACTTCATAAATAAGTCTTAGTTGATCGTGGAAAATAGAAACATTCATTCATTTGTTTAAAATTTGGTGTGTCCAGAATATTTCTCAGAATATGATACCTTACTGCATTAAATTTAGACTTCATAATTTTTGAAATATATTTATAAGCAGGAACAAAATATTATTATTGATTTCATTTCAATCCTTTTGAAAGCAAAACTAAAAACTGAATTTTATATTGAATCTGAGAAATTTTTGTTGAATTATTGTTTGAGATATTACATAAACTATGAAAAATATTTTGTATTTAACATAAGACTTAAATACCGAGCGATTCTATTTGCAATACTCATATTCAATAATAATAATAATTAATAAATAACAATAAAGATGATAAATAAAATAAAGCGGTTTTATTAAAAAATATCTTAATATTAATTACATTTTCACGTCATTTACATTTTAAATTAAAGTTGACGTTTTACCGGAAATGGCAACAAATTAGCAAAATATATATACTAAATTGAACGAAACGATCTAAACAGTATAAGTTTGGTATGACTATCAAAATTTGAAGATTAAAAATGTTTTTTTTGAGAATCCTTTAAGAGACCATTTAATATTTAATTGAAAATTGTAGCGAGCGGTAATACTGGCGAACCGGCTGGTCGTCAAAGGCGGCTAGTATTAAATAAAAATGATCATTTTTAGAAATTTCTAGGAAATACACGTATTTGAGTTATGTTGAAAGTATTTTATGTTGAATGTGCGGATGTTTTCTTGTTTTGTCTTTATTTTACCTTTTAAAATAAAATAAATTATTTCCTAAAATTTTATTTTTTCGTGACAATGTACATAAAGACTAAAATCCCTTTAGAAATTAGAACTACACTTCTTGGATAGTAGATTTTTTTAAATTTGATAAAATATCATCGGAAAATTTAAAAATTTTGCTATACAAAGAAAGTGCTGAACATGAAACTGAATACTAAACGGAATTATATCCAATTTACTAAACAGATGTCAGTGACTTTGATGAGGCTTAAAAATGGGCTGTTGTTCAAATTTTCAATTAAATATTGCAATATTTATTGTGTGTAGTAAAATTTTCAGTATAATTTTGTATACCTTCTGCAATAAATATGTCATTTAAAAACCTTTTATTCAAAGAAGTTCATTAAATTTGAGCTTCTATTAATCTGGCAGTTATCCAGCTAGATGTCTGGAGTATTTTTGTCAGTATATTATATTAAAAAATACAGTTATATCTTTAATGCAAATAATTAAATTAAATTAACAGATGATATATTCCCCTTTTATTTTAGAAAATAGTTATATCTGATATTTTCATATATGCAAAAGAAAGAAAAAATTATTTTTAGTATTACCCACACAATATAATTGAAAAATCAAACGATAAATTCTTGATTTTTAGGATAAAATATCATTCTGCGCATTTAATTGAAGGAAATATAATTACAAACGATAATTAATTTCTTAACTTTGTTTAAAAAGTAAACTATGCATTTCTAATTTTTGTTGGCTGATACAATTTTTTGGCACTTGCCTGGTAAAAACTTTCAAGGCTTTTTAATAACGTATTTTAAAACCAACCAGTCTGTATTTTATTTTTATAATATTTGCTACTTTAATATTATTTATTTTGCAATGAATACTAAATTATGCGATACGAGTAATATCATTAACTATGATTACTCAAAATGCAATATTACATCGTTTTCATTTGAGGACTGACAGGAATTTGAAAATAGCAATTTGAATTATAAGGAATCTCTACATTTGACTTTCAGCTTGGTAAGGAGATTTTTATTACTGTTGTTGTTATTATTATTGTAAAAATTGTTATTATTGCTATTGTTATAGTTATTATTATTGCTATTGTTATAGTTATTATTATTGCTATTATTGTAGTTATTATTGTTATTGTTGTAGTTATTATGGCTATTGTTGTAGTTATTATGGCTATTG
>JAPMOR010044374.1:5224-22101 GCA_026543865.1 Argiope aurantia
AATGAGAAAATGTAGAATTGAAAATTTTGACAATCGCCACGAGCAATAAATATCTTGGAGATGGAATTCATTATTTCAGATGGCGAGGACGTAACCTGAGGAGGAAATCCCCTTAAACGTCTACGTCACATTAATGAATTAACAATTGTCTCTAAAGATTTAAGCTACATCATTCATGATTCAAAATAAATCATTAATATGTTGTTTTTTTTTTTTTTGCAGAATATATTTCTGCCATCTAGCTATAAAACGCAAATGAACAGTTCTCCCCACCCCAACAAAAATTGTAAAATACATTGCATTTCTAACAAAAGAGCTCTAAAATATTCATTGAATACATATTTCTTCCCTAATGCACAGAAAACTTTAAAAAAAATAGCATTAATTAAATGACTTGGTATTGTTTCGAGTCAAAAAACACAACAGATTTTTTTTTATTTGGAAGATTAACTGTTAAAAAAATTTAGCCAAAGTTTTCTTTCAGAGGTTACCACATCAAATGCCGCTATTAGCTGGATTTGTATCTCATTAAATTCGTCATTCTTTCATTAATTTAAGAGTGAAAGTTTTGAACAATATGCTGGTTGAGGTATTGCCTTGTGCGTTTAAATACTACGGGATCTGTTCAGATTACGGGAAACTATGAAACGGATCACTTATGAACAAGGATTATACTAAATTGATTTCATACAGAAAGCTGCGAAAGAGAACAAGAACAACATCGAAATATTTATTATATATATTATTCGGTTTTGATAGTTTGTATTTGTATGCAATATACAAATTTTTAATACGAGTAAAAATGCATAAAATTATATTAAAAGTTTATCGTACTCAAACATGTGATATTTATTTCGGTTATTCGGTTAGGGCATAAATACGATCGATGTGCTACTTTCAGTTTTTTTTTCTATGCAGATTTATTTTATATATAAAATTTAAAAAATATCTTGCTATGTTTCATTTTATTAACTTTTTTTAAATCTTATTTAAATCTTAGTTTCATATAAATAACCAAGCTACAGAATTTCTGACAATATTGTATAAATTAAATTTACTTCATGGCTTTGCATCGGAAACATGATGAATTATATTTTATTTCCGAAATACTTTCAAGCAGCATATCCTCTGCAAGACCTGCTCGAAGTTGACTCATGAATTTGCGACTTCAAATTATTGTACGGGTAAAAACATAGTTGGAACATTGTTGTTAGAAGTAATAAAATTAATCGGATGACTTACCAAAAATGTTCGATATTATTTTTCCAAGATCTGAAACAGTTATTTTATGATTAATGTATTAACAATCAAAAGAATTTATTACTCTTATAATGAACGAAAATAAATACTATTGAATTTATGTGGTAAATCAGCTTTGGCAATTTTTCACTTATGGGTTTAAAAGAACGCCAACTCTATAATAGAAGTTTGAAATATTGAAAGCGACATGCAAGCATAAAAAGTAGGTAGTGCTATCAAAGGCGTAACTACTTCAAAAAAATGGATAAATTAAAACGGGATTGTATAGAATCAACTCGCTAAACGACACTTCAGTAACGTGATTTCCCTGTAAGAAAATAGGGAAATTGTTCAGTCTTCCTTGTAGCACGTCATTCTGTTAGTGCGGTTTGTTACAAAAATTAAGTTAGTTACAAACATTACGATTTAACTAACTTATTCATTCCCGAAATAAAGCAATTTTTTAAAAATTATACTCATCTGTAAATCATGAGACGATAAAAAATACTTATTTTAATTTTCAGTTTTTTTTCTGTAATTTTTGCTAGTGTTGCCGAGCAAGCTATTTTTAAACTTTCAACATAATTATTAAACATTATTGTATATCCGAAATGCTTCGTCAATAAGAGGATAATTCTGTCTATTTTTGAATACTGAATACCTTAAATTAAAAAAAATTACTTATTTACTCTTTAAGTTTTCTGGCACTTTTTCATATAAAGGGATTTTTCTTTCCTGAGAGCTTATGTATAAACATTTGGTTATTGGATTCTGGTAAAATTCTTGGAGATTTGTTGATTGTTCATGAGCTATTCGACGCAATTACTTTGTGTATTCATAAACTAAAATTAAATTGAAATTTTCTTATTTCGGAGTATTGGATATCTTTAGTTTTTGAAATTTATCTTAGCTTGGATATCTTAAGTTTGGAAATTTAATAATTCATATTAAATTTTGTGTTATGCCTCACCTGAGTGCTTAGCAAAACTTATCATGCTCTATTTAAATCTTAACGTTTTGAGCAAGACAATTTTGATATTGAATAGATGACATATTCCTAAGGCTTCAATGGAGGTAATATTTTTAAGCTTCAGATATAATTTTAAAAATATAATTGTTTCTAAACAAAATATGTTTTTTATATTGATATAATAATATTTCAAACCGAAAAGTGAAAGATTTTAAATTCTAACTGAAGATAATCTGTTCAAATCTAATTTGTAATTTTATTGTTATCTTTGAAACCAGATCTTTTATTAAAAGGTTAATTTAAATTAATAATAATATGCTCAACATACCTAGATCATCTGTAAAAGCAAACAATTTTATGAATTTTCCAATTTTTTTTTGTAAATAAAGAAATAAATATTATTTGACATAGAAAAAGATTTACAATGTTATCCCGACATATAAATAAATTTTGAAGTTACTTACTTCCTAATCCACCATCTGCAATAAATAAATAAATAAAAATATTGAGATTAATTTTTTCAATATTTATTTCCTTTTTTTAATGATTCTTAAGAAAGCTTTTATTTAAATCAATTTTGTCAAATATATAATTCTATTAAACTGCCTGTCATTTATTGTTTCATGATATGAATGCTTGAAACAAAACTAATAAATATTTTCACACAGAAGTGCTCAAGAAAAATTATCTGTGTACGTGAATTTCGCTTTAAAGTGAAATTCATGTAAAGTACTCTAAACATAATAATTATTATATTTCGAATACTTTATCATGACAATACAACAAATTGTATAACAATATAAGCTGTATAATTTAATGATTATATATATAAGTTGTATGATTGTCATTAATATTGTTTAACAATATAAGTTTTAAAAAATTCATGTCAATTGATACATGTTTTTACTGACTTCCTGTACATTTTGAGGAGAGAAACGATGTGCATTGAATTTTTCCCTTCAACTCAAGTAAAAAAAAGATTTAAAAACAAGATAAATTGTTTAATCTTCCATTTTTCAAATAATTTACTTTTTGAATCTGAAAAAAAAACATACTTTTTGCAATTTACATTTACTGTTTAAAGCGATTATTTTATTCTTTTAATTTTCTTCTTTTGATGGAATGCTTAAATTTAAATCTTCCAAATATTTGCTATATATTGAACAGACTATATACATTGGAAGACTGTTTGAAAATAGACTATTGGACTGAATAGACATAGACTGTTTGAAAACATTTAGAATCCCTTCCATTAGAAAACATTTTGCATCAAAGAATTTGTAATAATATTGGCATGGAAATTTCTTCCACTCAAGATATTTGTGACAATATCGGTAAGACAATTTCTTCCACTCATTAGTATTTCGAGTACCTTATCTTGATAACGTAAAAAGTTGTGAAAGAACTTTTCAATGTTTTTCGATATCTTCTATTTAGAGTGTTTTGGGTTACTTGCATGATAATATTGGAATGGAAAATATTTTCACTCTATAGTATATCAAACATTTTGCCATGAAATCTTAAAGAGGTGAACAAAAGTTTTGTTAGATTCTTATGCGAGTCTCCTCATATAAAGTAAGTTTTATTTTAAAGAGTAAAATGATGCTTCGTTATAATTTTAAATATGGAGTTAAAACATTCAATAAATCTGGAAAGTTTTGCATCAAAAGTGAATTAATATCTTTAAATAATGTCTATATAAAAGACCTGTCAACTTAAATTCATGAGTTGTATCAACTGTAACTTATCTTTAACATTACTAAATATGTAACAAAGTGCATCATTTAAATGCTTTGTGCTTAAAACTGATCTTATATGTTAAAATAATTTCTTTTCTGTGGATGGATTAATGCAATTAATAATTGAGAGATAAAACTTACTCGTCAATGAGGATAGAAGACTAGACAAATCTGAAATGTTGATTTTATGATTATTTATTTAGAAATCACCTGAATTAGTTGTTTTTATAACTAAGATCACGAAAACGTAATAAAATTAACATATAAAGTTTGGAGACATTTTAGATTGAAGTTATAATTCTATAATCTTATATCAAAAAACGCAAATATTTTATTTTTTAAAAATAATTTTTATGATCATTTATTTAAAATTCACCTGAATGAGCTGTTTTTATAATTAAGTAAAGACAAAAAAAATAATAATAAACATGACATACAAGGTTTGGAGACATTTTAGCTTGAAGTTTGTATTCTATAATCTTATATTAAAACATCAAATATTTGAGTGTTTGCAAAATTAATTAAATTAATAAACAAAGAAAAGGAGCCAAGTTAAAAAAGGTACATATATTTATTTTTGAACTTAAGTGACTACTCAATATTAAGATATTGGATTATCAAAGGAAATAATTTTAAAAAATTAATTGGCAATGTGCAATTATCTCCCCCAAAAAGAGAATTCTGGATGGTAATTTCCAAATGTCGCTACATTGCTCATGCGAAATATCATTCCAGTGGTATGATTTCAGAAATTTTGATAACATACCATGTTTTCTATACTTATGAAAAGAAATGTTATTATATATATGGGCAATTACGTCTGTTATATCCAGAGAAAATTAGCACATTTGCATCCATTAATTTTGGTTCGCTAATAAAATTATAGCCTATAAATTCAGTACATTAGTTTAATGTAATTTGAAGCCTAGATTTTAATATTTAATTAATAATTTTTATTTAGTGTTTTGAGTTGCTTTTCATATTTTTCGCCCTAATTTTTTCTTAATTCTCTTCTTATATCTATGAAAATGAAAAAAATGAATCAGACAGTGCAAATAATTATAGTGCCAATGAAGTTTATTTTGGACATCTAGTCTGATTTAGCGTATTTGAATTTTTGCTAATTGTGATTTTTTTTTCTAAACAAATCTTAGAGTATTTACAATTTTCTATAAGTCATGGTAAATTTCAAGAATAAAATTAAATTCTGCATGGCCTTCTTTGTGCTTAAATTTTGAATTTCATTTAATAAAGCAAATCAGGGTTTTTAAGTAAATCTGCATTAATTAAAAGAAATGTAGTTTTAATTTAAATTTGAGTTGATCTTTGGCGAATGGCTGCTCTTTAAAATTGAAATATAAAAAAACGAATAGCATATTTCACTTACCTAGACCTGTTGTAAAACAACATATATCATACTTTCGAACCATTAATATAAATTTAACTAGAATCTGAGAAAAATTTTAAATACTTTTCAGATTTTGTATGTTACTGAAAAAAAATTAGAAATCAACTATTTTATAGAATGCCTAGGACATTTAGACAAAGCATACACTAATTAACATTTTGCATTTTTTCATCCTTTATACACAATGCCAAATAACAAGAAGGCAAAGTATGAAATATACCACAGATTCGTTTAGAAAATAATTTCATTTTGGCAACGCACAATACGAAAAAGAAATCCTTTTTTTTGAAGATTTCTTAAAGATTTATCATAAAATAATTTAAAAATTTCTTGAAAACCAGCAAATGCACCCTTTTTACAAAAATTTGTTAACTTTGAATATTGATTAGTTATAATTTTAAAGAAACCATCAATAAATATTTAAGCTAGAAACGTGCAAATATTTATTAAGTTTTTAATTTGAAATAATTGAAATAAGAAATCGATATTTTTAAAAAAGAGGTGGCAATTACATTGAAGCTTAACACGAACTTTGCTAAAGTAATACAGTTATCCGAAAATTGATTTCTTTTCGTGCAACTAACATTGGTAAAAATTAGTATTTAATGTTGTCTTTTTTTATTTGATTTCAATCAAAGAGAGAAAAATAGTACAATAAAGCAAAAAAATTTTCAATAATTAATTCTGTTACGAAACAGTTGAATACTATCTATTCATCCTGAAACAAATTCTCAATCAGACGATTGAGATAATTTATATATTTTATATAGATTATGAGAAATATTGCCGCATTGAAGAAAGACTGTCGAATCTACATGGCCGAATGGTCATGGCACTGGTCTTGTTATCAAGAGACCTGGGTTCGAATCCCGCTAGAGACAATGAGATTAATGGTATATGTAAATACTTAATTCCTTGATTTTATGTTTTCCTTTATTTCATGTTCCAGAAGATACTGGACATTTCTTTAGTTTACCAGACAAGTGTTCTGGACATTTCTTTAGTTTACCAGACAAGTGTTCTGGACATTTCTTACTGTCTCCAGAAGAGTATTCTGGAGCTTTCTCTGCTTATATAAAAGCAGAGGATTTGTCAGTTACTGTGTTCTGAGTTCAGTTAATAAATTGGCTTAGCTCTACCTCTTGTATATGTCATTGAGTTCTATACTATAGTTCTACGTGACAATATTTTGATAGAGATGTAGACATATAGATATTATTTATGAGATATTTTATAAAATTGCGGTCTTTATTTTAGATATATTAACTTACTATTATTAATAATAATATATCTTATTATTAAAATATTTTTTTCTCTTTTTAAAAGTTATTATTTACTTTCTAACCCAGATCCATCTGCAAATTTTAATGCATTTTCTTCAATTAAATGCACATATATCTGATGAAGTTATTTTTTTCTTATTATTAAATTTTAATTTCGGCTTCTGGCGCTTAGTAACTAATTCAATTTTTGTCAAAATTTCGAAAAATATCACTTTTGTATAATTCATTCAGTTCTAATTTTCAGTCCGTTTAAAAACTGTGATAAATTTTTTACACCAATGAATTTATATTTTATTTATTTTCTGTAAGTTTTAAGGTTAAACACATTCTAGTATGTATATCTCTTTTCGAAAATTTAAATAAAATTAAGAAATAAAAAAAAAGAATATTTTTTCTCATGCCTTTATTCTAAAATAGGATTATTTCTTGATTATAAGTACTTACCTCCTGATCCTTTATTACCACCACCTGTAATAATAATGCATTTCCTCATATTAATCAAGAATATCGTTTATTGAATTTTTTCTTCTTATTTATTTAATTTCATTCTATTTCCTATTAAATTTTGATTTCCATTTTTAAATTTAGTAATCAATCCATTTTTATAGAAATTTCAAATAGATCCTTTCAGTATAATTTAGAATGTACTTTAAAACTTTTAGGAAATTATTCACCCCAAAGAATTTTGAAAATATTCATTTGAAAATTTTCATATGAATATTTTCAAATTTTAGGTATTTTAAATGCTTTACATTAATAAATTAAAGAATTTTGCAATGTTTCTTAAATAAAAATGCTTTTAAGACCTTTCTACCTATGTGTAACCTTGCGGTTCCTTATATTGTATAGTGATGTTTCATTACCATTTTTATGGAGTCATTAGAATATTTGACTTCGAACGTGAAATATTATTTATTAATAATTCTCTTTAAAAATTTCTGTAAATGAAAATTTATGAGATTTGCAAAATCATTGATTATCTGTTATATTACAAAATATTTATAAAAAATTGTTGTTGTATAACTATTGTTATAAATATTTTGTATTAAATATTTAATAATTCCTTTAATAATAATATAATATATTAAAGTATATTAAATTATATTGAAAATATAGTAAATATTATAACATATAAATAGTATATTAAATATTTATTTATATATTATTAAATATTTTTTGTATTAAATATATTTAAAATTAATATTTTGTTGACCAATCATCTTTATCATTATCACTTGTGGAAGAATTAAGAATTATGAAAAATATCACTATATCACTTTTATGGAAAAAATAGTGTCGTTTATAATCAACGAAAAAAACTTACCCTCCAGCAATGAAAGAAGATCTGAGAAGATGCCTAAAAGATCAATTTCATTATTAATATTTAACAATTTCCTTATTAGTACCTATTAGTAATACATTTTAGCAGTAGTATTATTCATTAAGAGGACCATATAACAGCGGGTGATTTTTGTAGCGTCAAACTTTGATAGAAAAGTTGTGGAAGAGTAATGTATATTAAATTAGAAAAATATGAAAGTTAAAGACGGTTTTGTATCATTACTTTCAGATTCTTGTATTCGAATTAATTTTACAAAAAGTGAAGAAATAACATTCTTTTAACTAATTGTTATCACTTCTTCTCCAAATTAATTGGTTAATAATAAAACAATTAATAATAAGAAATATTAAATTCATTCCTGTTGTCAATTTATGCTTTTCCTACAGGTATTAGAGAAGAAAATATTCTATATTATATTTTCTTTCTGAAATTTCAAATGAAATAGAATAATAAATAGATATTCGTAGTATTAATAATTTTTAAATATATTTTTTTCATATTTGTAATTTATATTAATCTGCAAACAATTATGCACTTATTGATTATTAGTTACACATTCCTGTTAATGAAATTTATTTTTCTTAGTATTTAGTTTTAATTTCGGCTTTTAATGCGCAATATCCAATCCAGTTTTTGTCAAAATTCTTCCTGAATGCTACCTTCTTTATGTATGCTTCTTGATTCCTATTTTTCAGTTTGTTCCAAACCAGTTATAAATTTTTTGCACCAATTTATTTATATTTAATTAATTTTTTCAAGATTTTAATCAGAAAATATTCTAGTATATATTTTTCCTTCCAGAAAATTCAAATGAGGTAAAAAAAATAATAAAAAAAGAATATTTGCTTTGCTCTTTATTCTTAACTAATATATTTCTTTCTTGACAATGAACACTTACCTCCTAATCCTCCAGATCCATCACCTGTAATAATAATGTATTTCATCATATTAATTATGCAGAATATTAATTCAAATTATTTTATTATTGTTAAGAAACTACATACCATAAAATTAAAGCAATATTTATGAAACTAACTAAAAAAGTAAAACTTTTCTAAATCAGCAACCTTTAAAGGGAAGATATATTGGACATTGAGAGCGCCATTGCTGCTGCATCTAAACATTTATGCTACATTTTTTGATATTTAAATTTAATATTTATTTCTAATTCGGTTTATTATTGTTATTAAGTTTTAATTTCCATTTTTACGTTCAGTAACAAATTCTACTTTTATCGAAATTTCGGAATACATCGTTTCTGTATAATTTTTTTAATTATAATTTTCAGTCTGTTTTAATACAATTCGAAAATATTCACATCAAAGAATTCAGAATAAAATTGATTGGGAATTATTTCTAATTTAAGGTACTTCAAATGCTTTTCTTTGATAACATAGAGAATTGAGAATGTTTTTATTTTATGTCAAGATGCATTTAGATTCCTTCTGTTCATGTATGAGATGTTGATCATTAAGCTTTAAACTGACGTTCCTTTAATATTTTTATGGAGTTATAAGAATTTTTGTATCAAAAGAGAAATCTCATTCATTAATAATTTCAAATACTTTACCTTGATAAAATAATGAACAAAAAGTTTTTTTTTCATGAAATGCATTAAAGTCGCGAATGTAAGCATGTAGGAGATTAATTTCAAAATTTAAACTTTTTTACAATTTTGAAAGAATTATAAAACGTTTTTCATTATAAGTGAATTATCATTTATAAATAATACATTTTTAAAATTTCTGTATATTCAAATTCATGAATTTTTCCGAACAATCGACTTTTAATTATATTATTGAATATTTATCAAAAGCTAAAAATAAAACAATTGAAAAATTCTTGTAAATGAAATTTCATGAGTTTTGCAGAACAGTGAAATGTCCTCTATATTTCAAACTATTTATCAAAGGGGTCACTGAAAACGCCTTTAACGGATCACTCTTATGCTAAATCACTGTTTACGTAATTTATTGACTATAACCTTTATGGAAAAAACGATTTAGTTTGTAGTTGAAAAATTAGACTTACCTGTCAGTAATGAAAGAATATCTGACAAGCCTAAAAGATGAATTTCATTATTATTATTTAGCATAAAGAAGATTAAATAATATCGAATGATTTTGCAACACCACACATTGATAGAAAAGTTGTCAGAAAAATACTTGGTATTTAATTCGAAAAAATTCCGCATCCTTTTCTTTTAGACAAAATTTAAAAAATTCTTTTTAGACAAAAGTTACTAAAAAATTTTCAGGTTTTTTTAAGTTGAATTTATTAAACAAACCTTGAAGAAATAATATTCTTCTAAGTAATTATTACCACTTCTGCTCCAAGATAATTAGATAATAGCATAACAATTAATAATCAGACATACTGAATTCATATTTTACTATCATAAATTAAATAAACATGACATACAAAAATTCAGCAAAAAATAAAGTATGTGTGAATACGTGAAATAATTATGGTAATTCGTTTCTTTTTTTCTTTTTGGTTTTCATATAGCACAGTGTAAAATATGAGATAACTTTTTTCTTGCGCGATTCCTGACATAGTTGAAAATTTTTAATTTTAACATTTTGACTGTGCTAAATAACCACTAAATAATTGAATCACACACATTTTGATATTAATGTGACATTTTGATTTTAATGTGTGTGCTTCATCTTTGTATCGATTCCATGTGAAAGAAACTGGTTTTGCTATTTAATGATTGAAAGTATTTTGAATGCGATATAGAGGAAATATGCTAACTTTATTCGGAAATTCTATAACTATCTGAAAAGCAAGAAAAGTTTGATTTTTTTAAGAATAGTATCATATTAACATTACAAGTATATTAGCTTTAAATTAATTTAATCTTCCAATAACGTCAATATTATTTCTTTACTCACTATTAAAAATAAAAATATGATCAATGGAAACCACTAGAACCAATGCACGATTTAAATTCAATATTTTTTTCGTTGCTTATTTATATTTATAATACATAGAAATATGCTATGCAATATTGAAAACATTTTATAATGGAGTTATTAATGTCGTTTTGAAAAACCGATAACATATATGAAATTTATTTAGCAATTTGTGAACAATAATAATTTGTAAATCTTTGCTGTAAATAGAAAGAACAATTACTTTAGAAATTTTTATAATCCGTTATTATAGCCAAATTCGTGATTTTTATTCCTTGATTTTCATTTCCTGTTATTGTTTGGGTACAATAAATATTTTCTAACGGAAAAGCCTTTATTTGATGCATTTTCTATAGCGTTTTCATGGCGATAAATGATTTTTTTGGGCACAAACTATATACTTAACACCAAAAAGAAAAACAATTTTAAATGCACTTTGACTAATTAAAATATTCTCAAAAAAATTTACAGACTTTAAGATGTAGCTATTAGTATCAAGAATATTTTTTTATGTCATTGAACATAAATAACATGAGTATTTTTCTTTGAAGAAACATGCTTAAGTATTATGAATGTGCTCAAAAGTTAAGGTTCTAGTAACACTTTGTAAAGAATACAAAGTTTATATTCCATTATATATTCTATATCAACCCGCTCTTCGTGATTTAATGATCAAAACTAAATTATAATTTGCAATAGTTTTTTAATAACATTTTATAATATTTTTTTCTAAAAATTAAATGTTTGGAATTAGATGATAATTTCACGAGTTGACGAATCTAACGGTATTTTTCCCCCTGGGATATTATCTAATGGACTGGAACTTTTCTAGATTTCGGATGTCTGAATACCAAATAATATAAATAAAAAAAGTTAGTATTTATATTTAAAAAAAAAGATATTCTCTACTTACCTCCTCCTTCTTTTATTGTAAAATCAAAAGCATTAGAAAATTACTCAAAATTTTTTCTTAGAAATTTATTATAGTTGTAAATTGAATACTTTCATCTAAATTTTATACAAAACATTCGTCATTTATTATTGTAATATGATATATTATGTATCATTTCACGAAATATTGTAATACAATATATTTTGTTTACAGGCATTAAATAATGATGATTTATTCAGGCATAATCAAACACATTCTTCTATAAAATTAATATAGTGCCAAAGGAAATTTACTCCATATTAAAAAAATATTTTAAAGTTCAGCATATCCAATGTCGAAAGTCATCGAAAAGTTTACAGTCATTAGTGGATTTCTAACTAACATACAGACTCTTATATCATTCACTTTCAGAACCACGGATATAACTCCGTGCTTAAAAATATTTCTTTATTTTTTAAAATCTTACATTTCTGCATTAAAAGTATGGGGCATGTAGAAAGACATTTATTGTAAAATTATCAACCGTAGTGCGACAAATTACTCTTATAATTCTGAGAAATGTCAAGATAGAGAGAGCTGTTTGAAAAGCTGTCATTTAAATCCTTTAAATACCAAATATGAAATTAAATTTATTTTTTCAATATAAGCTTGTGCATATGATAAATTTAGGTGATATATATTGTTCGATGTATAAATCTATGTTTTGTGTTCCCTTTAATCTTCACTTTAAATAATTCAGTTACTTACAAATCCATTATATATACATTCATTAAAGATATGGAATGAAAAATATTAAGATATTAACTTTACATTATTACGCACAAAATTAATTCAAATGATAATATACGTATTAATAATATATTCTTCAAATTGCAATTTTTATTTTCTTTTTATTCTAAATAAGCTTACTTACTTCCAGAATCCTTCTTTGATTTATCTGATAAGAAAAATAAAAGTTCCCACTCATTACTTACTAATAATATTTATAGGAAAATATTTTTTTCTTTTTTAACATTTATTTATTTCTGAAGTTTATTTTTTATTATTAAAAGATAAGTATAACATTTAATAATAACATAAACGATAATAATAGCGATATATAAATGACGAAGATTATAATAATAACGATATTATATTAGAATAATAACGAGGTATAATGACATAAACTTTAATAGTAATAATAACAACATATTTTTCAGAATGTCTGCGGAAAAAAGAAGTGTGATTCTTATATTTCGACAAAGAAAATGTACGGTACATTTTGAACTTGTGCTGAATTGCTTTAACATAAAAAGAATTTAAAATTGTTAGCAAGATGCATTTTAATTTACTCTCAATATAACAGACAACTTATCCTGTGCTTAAGAAAGCAGATAAGCTTTGAATAATAATTTTAAATATGGATCAATGAAAACATTTAGATTAGCTTTTTGTGTTTAAAAAATAAAATATTACAATTCTAAATAAAACAAAACTAAGCTTTAAAAATTAACTAAGCCTTTGGAATTTTTGAAATAAAAATATGACATTAAGAATTCTCTAATTAATAAGAGATATTTTAATTATCATTATATCATTAGCGGCAAAAGCCATACTTTTATTCCCAAATTCAAAGCTTTATATGTCATCTTCTGAGAAGCTGAAATTTTAAGTGTAGTTTTGTAATTAATGAAGTGATAGAGAGTACCAGTATAATGTAAAATGTATACCAGTATAACGTAAAATGTTTTAACAAATTTTCTGTGATTAATTAATTTAAACAATATAATCATTTAAATTTTTCATTTTCAAAATTCTCAGTTTTGTAAAAATTATAACTTACGTTCTTTTCCATGTTTACCTAAAAATAATTATATGTTTTATTATTTTAGTTACGTACACTGTTTCAAGAAATTATTTTCTATCAAATTTTATTTTTTAGTCAGTTAAATTTTGATTATCAATATAAAGAATTTTAAAAAATTGGTAAACCATGAAATTTAAACTATATCTTATACAGTAATATTATTTCAGAACTCTTTATTCATGTTTGCAATTACATTGTTTCTTTATCATAATGTATTTGACATTTTTAATTGAAGAAAAATATTTTTTTAATATTCTTTATATAATTTTACGAAAACAATTTGAAAAAATTAGAATTTTCTCAAAATATAGCATTAATGAAATTTGATGGGGTGTGCCAAGAATAAAAACAACATTAATTTTAATTTCGGAACTAGAAAATTCGGTTCAAGTACTTGAAATTATATTCTAAATTGCCTTAGAGCAAAGCAATGGAATAAAGTTTCAGCATAAAAAAAATTGAAATTCCAGTCGATTCTGAAACATCATTAATTAAAAATGCTTCTTTGTATATCAGACGTATTTTAAGGAATGCGTTTAATAAAATCGGGGTGGGGGAGGCTGTCTAATGTCAAAAAGTATAATTTATTTAAAAATAAAAAAGTTTTTTAATATTTATAAATAAAAAAATATTTAAAAAATTTGTTTTAGTCTAAAAAAAATAAAATAAGTAAAATATAATGTGCAACAATTATATTTTGAAAAGTATTTCCTCATTTATAAATTGAATTTAATTTTGTATATCAATATAGATGCATGAATAAAAGAACAAACACATAATAAACTTACACTTCAATTATTCTAATTATGAATTTTTATTTGATTTTCAATATGCTTACTACATAATCCATCATACATAACTTTTATGAAATTAATTTTTCTTATTATTAAATTTTAATCTTCGTTTTTATGACTAATATATTAAATTGCTTTTATCAAAAGTTCGGAAAAATTCTTAATACCATAGCATTTTTATATTAATCAGTTACAAGAAAAGAATTATATTTTATTTTAATATAAAATATTCGCCCAATACATTTTATTTTAATTATTTTCTGTAACTTTTTAAGGGAAAAAATCTATTATATATATACTTTCCGTAAATCGAAATAAAAAGTAGAAATAAGAAGAAAAAAAATATATGTTTCATCTTTTTATTTTTAATTAAAATTCTTATATTGATTACTTACCTCCATCATCTGCAATAACAATATATAAAATATACATAACGTTAAATGCAAAAACATTCTTCTGCTTATTAATTAATTATTATTAATTTTAACGATAGTTTTTTGTTTTTATTTTTAGTAAAATATATTGTTTTTAACGATATTTGAAAATGTTCTTTTATCTATAATTCCTTTGATTATAATTTCGAGTCAGGTTTAATTACATAAGAAAAATTTTCACACCCATGTGATCGGAATGAAATAACTTGGAAATTCCCCTTTCTAATATTTCTGATGTTTTATCTTGATATCATAAGGAATTGTAAAACACTTTTATACATAAATGGCTTTAAGTGTCTTTCCCACATGTTTGAACAAGTGAAAATTATGAGGTAAACAGACGCTTCATAACCTTCTCTTGGAATAATAACATTTTGTATAATAGTAGAATTATAATCTACTAAGAGCGAATTCTTAATATTTCTCTAAAGGAAAATATATGAATTTGAAGAACAGTTTACTTCATGGTATGTCACAAAATATTTAAAAAAGAAATTACATGAAAAAGAATTGCATATTTAGTTAACAATTATCACTTCTTTTGAAGGAATAGTACTGTTTTTTTAAAAGGAATAAAACTCGCAGCCCAATAATGACAGAAGGCCTGACCCATCTGAAATAACAGTTACAATTTATTTATTTGAATAATAAAATGATAAAGATAAGAGATGTACTAGTGTTTTTGAAACATCATATATTGATAGCAAAGTTAACATTATCAAAAAATTCCTCAAACATTTCGGAGAAATGACATATTATTTATAATATTTTCGAACACATTCTCTGCGAATTCTTTCTGTATGAAAGTTAATGAAATTTTATATCAGATATATTAGCTCTTGATATTTGAATTAATTTTACGAAAATAGAAAAAAAATAACCATTTATTAGTTTTTACCATTTTTGCGAGAAAATAATTAGTAAATACCCATTAAGATCATACATTACTCAAGGGGAATATTTTAAAAATCTAAAATTTCAGCTATAAATTTCACCTTCTGTTAAGCTCATATTTTGCTTGTGTTTTTGTAGTTATTGAAATAACAAATTAATGCTAAAAGTTTATAAAATAATATGAAATTTCTAAATTATTTTTACGCTGATTAACTAATTTAAATAAATTAGTCAATTATATGACTCGTTTTTAAAAAACTAAAATTTTTAAATAACATTATTTACGTTCTTTTCCGTGTTTACATAAAAAATTATTTCTATCATTGTTTTAATTGCATATGTTATTTCAAGAATTTTTTTCAAATACATTTTGTTATTCAGTGAAATTCTTTTAGCAATTTTAAGAAATAATTATGTTTGAAAAATTGAGAATTGGTTGTATTTTTATTATCTCTTATACAGTTTTATTATTTGAAATATATTTATTGATGATTTCTAGTAACATTCTTCTTGAATGCAAAATATTTGCCTTTTTTTAAAATTCTTTCTATACTTTTTAAATTTTAAAAAAATCTTTCTATATTTTTACGAAAATAATTGGAAAGAACATGAATGATAGTAAAATGCAGAAATAACTGAATTTTGATGCCGTTGACCTAAAATATAAAGAAGTTTATTTTTAACTTCATTGGAACTCGGAACGAGAAGATTCGGTTTAAATATTTAAAAAGTATTAAATTGAAGCAGAAAAATAACGCTTCACCATAAAATTTTAAATTCAAAATCTTTCCGAAGCACTATAATAAGGGTTATACATTATAAGTTATATATAATAATACATTATAATATTTAAGTTACTACTTAGAATATCGGTAAAATGTGAAGCGATACTTTTAATACAATTTTAAATTACACGGATTTTTAGTGCCAAACAACTGAGACAACTCAGTTAAAAATTACATCCAACCATTAGTGTTTGAAAGATATTACTTCTCTAACAAATATTAGTTATATTTTAAAAGGCAAGAAAGCAGCATAAATAAAAATCACAAAACACTTTTCACTTATCATTATTTTTTAACTTCTTTCTTTACATTTACTATATAATCCATCATATA
>JAPMOR010044375.1:0-37955 GCA_026543865.1 Argiope aurantia
TTTTAAATAATGTTTTAGTTTTTCTTTAAAAAATCAAATGAAGTCATTATGTTACAAAGCGATAAAAACTGTGAGAATCTCAAAAAAACATAAAAACATGGGTTAAAACCTAAATTAGAGGTAAGATACCTATATTTCTTAGGAAAAGAAACAAATTTGGGTGGGGTATTTCACCTTCTGAGTCTTGCAAGTCTAAAAAGATTGTTTAAAAATATTGTAAACGTGAAGAGTTAAAATCAGGTTATTTTGTTAAAACATGGTCTACAGTTTTAGTTTCGTTGCACGTTGAACACATTAGTGCAGAATCCTTAGAGAGCAAGTGTTTATGGGTATAATGGGTGTGTCCTATTCGAAGGCGCGTCAATTTAACATCGAATCTTCGATTAGGAGGAATGGGCCACAATGCAATAATAGGCTTAATACAATGTAGCTCGTTATTAATTTGCAAATTCCATCTTTCCTGCCCTTTTGCAAGGATATATTTCTTCACGGAATTGCGTATGTCTGCTGGAGGGACTGAATGGTCCAAAGCAACAGAAGCTGTTCGAGCTACAGTATCTGCCTTCTCATTGCCTAGAATACCGACATGGCTGGGAGTCCAACAGAAGAGAATATTATAGTCTCTGTCTATCACTGAGGAGATTGTATCGATGATATTGAATAAAATTGGGTAAGTGGCATTTTCAATATTTTCTAATTGCTGTAATACACTCATACTGTCGCTATAAATATAAAAAATTTTATACTGACTACAAGATATACGTTGCAGAGCATGGAGGATTGCCATTGCTTCTGCACTATAAATTAAACACAAGGGTGAAAGTTTGCGACTATAACTGACATTAATATTGACTCCAAAACCCACATGTTCATCTGCTTTGAACCATCTGTATAAACAGCTCTATAGTCAGAATATTGAGAACGGTGATAATAAAGGATTTGTCGTAGAACAACTGGATTAGTGGTATTCTTATTGAAAATGGATTCAAGAGTCAGACAGAGGATACATTCCAAGGTGGATAGTGATGAATAGTATCCTGCTGGATTTGTAAACTATTAAAGCACGTGTCTAGCAACATTTTTTGGTGCGATCAAGGAAGGGACGTATTCTAGAAGAACGGGCATTATAAAGTCTGTCGAGAGACTGGTTTAAAAACACATCTCAAAGGATGGTTGGGTATCGACAAGATTTTCAAGTAGTAATTAATTTATAATTTATGCCGCCTGAGAAGGAGAGGAGTTTGATGACACTCCACACAAAGGCTATCAACAGGAGATGTGCGGAAGGCATCCGAACAAATTCTTAAGGCAGAATGATGGATAGGGTCGAGTTTTTTTAGATTAGAAGTACATGCAGAACCATACACAGTACAACCATAATCAATATGAGAAAGAATTACAGATTCATAAACTTTAATGAGAGAAGTACGGTCTGCTCCCCATGAGGTGTTAGATAATACTTTTAGTATGTTTAATAATTGTTCACACCTCTTACGCAAACACAAAATGTGTGAAAGGAAGGTCAGCCTGCGATCAAAAATTATCCCAAGAAATCGTACTTTATTCATAACTGGTATGGAATGATTGCGAATGCGAAGATCAGGGTCTGGATGCAAGCCTCTTCTCCTACAAAAATGTACAACATAACTTTTGGTAGGTGATATGGTATGGCCATTCTTTTCACACCATGCAAGAATGCTGTTAATAGCGATTTGAAATTGTCTTTAGATTAATTATATAGATGATCCTTGGCAAGAGATTTGCAGGTCGTCCACATAGAAAGTTCCTTCGCCAGAATGAGGCAATTCTAAAAGTATATTAGATATATGGAGAATAAACAATGTTACACTGAAAACACTGCTTTGGGGAACCCCCTCCGATTGGATAAAAGAGTCAGACAATGTACATCCGATGCAAACTTTAAAATTACGAAAAGATAAATTTTGTATAAAAATTTATCTTTTCGTAATTTCGTAATTTTTTACCCCTAAAACCATAACTTTCAAATATTTGCAAAATGCCATGACGCCATGTTCGGTCGTAGGCTTTCTCAATATCAAAGAAAACCGAGACCAAATGGTTTCTTTTAAGGAAGGCATTGCGAATTTGCGTCTCCAGATAAATAGCATTATCAACAGTCGAGCGTTTCTTACGAAATCCACATTGATGAGGTGAAAGCAAATTTTGTGTCTCCAGGATATAAATCAATCTTGCATTCACCATCCGTTCCATGATTTTGAATAAACAGCTGGTAAGTGCGATGGGACGGTAATTCATAGGGTTTGTACTCTCCTTTCCGGGTTTTAGAATATGGAGAGAAGCTATTGTAATCCATTGTGTAGGGTATACTCTCTCTTTCCAATTACGATTGAATAAACGAAGGACATTATAGAACGAATCTGCATTTAAATGACGAAGCATATGATATGAAATACCGTCTGGCCCAGGTGAAGTATTTCGACACTGAGATAAAGCTTTCTTCAATTCAAACATTTGAAAGTCGCAGTTATATAAAAAATGTCTCTTAGTATTAAAATCTATAGGCGTTTTTTTAGCATTATTCTTAATTATTTGGAAGATAATGAAATAGGAGCTGACACCAGATGCTTTAGCAAATGAGTGTCCAATAATACGATGTATATCTTCTGGTGACGAAAAAATGTCTGTCCCAATCTTCAATATTGGAAAAGTGAAATCTCTATAGATACCATTGATTGCTTTAATTTTCCTCCATAGTTGTTTACGCGATGTTCAAGAGGTGATTGACGAGACATAGCGTATGAAAGATTCTCTTTGACTCTGCCGCCGCACTCGACGTGCAAATGCCCGAGCCTTTTTAAAGGCAATGAGGTTTGACGTTGTAGGATAACGGCGGAATATGTTACAAAATTTTTTCTGTTTCTTGTACGCTTCACGGCATGCATCATTCCACCATGGTTTGCAAAAACGATGAGGCTGTGAAGAACATTTCGGAATCGAAGAATCAGCAGCCTCGATTTTAGATTTCGTGATGTCTTTTACTGCATCATTAATATTTGCAGTCTGTGCCACTGCATTAGTAATCACTGCCAACTGCGTGAAGTTGTTCCAGTCTGCCCCTTGGTATATGAAACTATGTGGTCGTTCAGTCACACAAATATTATCAGCGTAGGAGAGACGCAATGGATAGTGATCGCTACCATATAGGTTATTTCCAATATTAAAATCTAACAGCGTAAACAGAGAAGAACAAATTTCCAAATCTAGTGAATGAAATGACCACGTTGGTTCGTGGAAATAAGTTATCTTTATTAAAGAGACAGAGACAATAATCTGAAATAAATTTTTCAATCTGTCGTCCTCGAATATTTGTATCATCACTACCCCACAACATGCTATGTCCATTGAAATCTCCGACCAACACAAATGGCTCTGGTAGCTGATCTACTAATAAATTAAGATTATGTTGATTAATTTTATCATGTGGTGGAATGTATATGTTGCAAATGGTAACTAAAGATTTAAAATGTACTTGTATAGCAACAGCTTGCAATGAAGTGTGCAGTGGAAGAGCATTACTCGGATAATGGTTTGATGTTAAGATGCAAACTCCCCCAGAGGAACCAATTCCTGTATCTACATCTTTTCGATTAGAATTATAGCCACGTAGTTTAATCGAAACTGTTTCCTTCAAAAAGGTTTCCTGAAGACAAATGCAAACAGGCTGGTACATATTAATCATTGACTTGATATCCTCAATTTTAGAGCAGTAACCGCTGCAGTTCCAAGAAATGCAAAGAGACATTAAAAAGAAAAAAAAAGGAAAAAGGATTTTACTTCGATTTTTTAAAGAACTTTGATTTATAAGACTTCGGTGAAGGTCTCTTCGAATCCGAACTTTCTCGGTCTTCATCCATGTCACTTAAAGTGTCATCAGATGGATGAATTGTAATATCGGTGAATTTTTCTTTATCGTCAGTTTTATTTATTTCTTTATTTTTATTAACAACAGATTTTAGATTCGTCTTTTCTTTTTGTGAGCTTTTCTTTCTTTTCTGTAGAGGAAGTGGATGATGTTTCTTTCCATGACTTTTTGATTTCCAATAGCGCTAACCAATTGCTCATCTTAACAGTAATTGTTTTATCTTTTTTCTTAAAGGGATAAATAGTAGAAGTGGAAGTTTCAGGAAGTTTATTTACTGTTGAAATTGGTTGCTGAAAACTACTTACGGTTGGAGTTTTTATAGTTGAAGAAAACAATGGAAACTTTGATGCAGGAGTTCGAGCTTCAATGACTTTTCCCGCTTCTTGGCAGGATAATTTTTGATGAACTAGGATCGATTGAATTTGTTTTTCTATTGTCCATTTGGGGCAATTCTTTGAGTATGCAGAGTGATTTCCTTTGCAGTTAAAATACAATTCGGAATTCGTACATGACGCATCCTCGTGACCAGGTTCTGAGCAACGGGCACAGTTCACAGTAGT
This sequence comes from Argiope aurantia, assembly GCA_026543865.1. Lineage (NCBI taxonomy): Eukaryota > Metazoa > Arthropoda > Arachnida > Araneae > Araneidae > Argiope > Argiope aurantia. Next base: position 4,465 of record JAPMOR010044375.1, read on the forward strand.
GGATCGATAGCTAGTTTTCGAATGCCCGCTCCTCTGGCATTTAAAGCAACATGGAGGATTTGGGACATATGGACGGAATTTAGAATTTAGATATCCCGCTTTGATAGAGGTTGAAAGATAGTCGTAAGGAATGTCAGAATTATATATTTGGTGTCAAACATTTCAGTGCCTTTTTTAATTTTTATGCGTCTAACGTGTTGTACTATTTGTTTAGATATACCCTGGAGGATTTCAGCTTCAGAAGTGCCTAACAACTCAGTTTCTGATATAACCCCTCTAGAAGTATTCAACGTATTATGTGGTGTAACATTAATTGGATGATCTAGAAAGGTTTTAGCCAAAAGGAAAGATTCCGTTTGCAGGGATGAGACGGTTTCAATTAAGAGATCGCCAGATCGCAACTTTTTCACAGATTTCGGTTCGCCACCTATGCTTTTGAAAACTTTCTCAATAGCAAATGGTGATTTGTTTTGTAATTTATTTTCAAAAGAAATGATTAAAAAACGAGTGTAAGAAGCCAGCTCGTCAACAGCAAATGTCGGTGAATCGTGACAAGAAGAGCTCATATGATATTAGAAAAGATTCAGGCCCGACGGCACCGTCCACCACGGAGCCCAATAAGGGATAGCAGCCACAGGCTCTAGACATTCCCAGCCTCGGCGCTTACCATAGTGCTAGCCGGAACCTATACGCTGGGAGTCACCCCCGGGGACAGTGACCACCCTTAACGCCAAGCCCAAGGAGTGACCAATTCGCATCATCCCCTTGAGCATCCCAGTCAAGTACCTAGGATACCGGCCGATTGATACACCAGGGACCGAAATGTACCACCTGTCCTATGGGTCGCCACGCATTGCCAACACGTGGGGTTTTTGGTTGTCCATGAGAAGCAAGACGCTATGAAAAGGCAACAGTTACCCATGGAGAGATCCCTCGCTTACCGTCGAAGGAAAGAATCAACAAAAGGTACAATTAAGTAATAAATGCAAACCGAATCTTAATGAGGAAAGGGAAAAAAACGACCACCCAAAATACAAAATGATCCAAAAAAAATGTAAATTTAGAAAAATTGGAAAAAACTAATTTAAAACTAAGAAATGCAAAAAATTATCTGTAGTCTGGATATGAGGAAACTGAAACTAAAAGGGAAAAGATCGCTAAGTTATCACGGGGTCGCAACGCCCGTATCTACTCAAGACAGTAAACCCTTTGAGATAGGAAAAGATCCCTGGGTACCTCGGGGTTGGGACACCCGTACTCACCTAAAGAAGGTGAGCCCCTTAGGGGTGCTGTTTTGAGATTGATCTTACTACTTTGAACCGGGTTAAATGAAGAGGATGAAAGTCTATTTCTCTCTTGAAAATTCCAGGAAAGTCATTCGACACAATTTAACAATTACCGACCCTACAATCTAAATTTGTTTGTAATTCAACATGAAAATAATTAGAGAACAAGAAATCTGTTATTGACATATGTAAAGAATGGAGATTTAATAAAATTACTCAATAAAAAAAGGATTAAATTCTTAAAATTTTAATGTACAGCCAATCAGAACACCAAATTCAGGAAATTTTATCTCATCAAGAAGTACAATGCAAATTAATTGTAAAATTCTAACTTTATAAAAGCAAATTCAACCAAATTTAAAAAAAAAAATACGGAATAATGATACGAAGATAATTTTGGATGAGACTATTTAAATAGGAACATTTCATCCTCATTTAAGATGTTTGAGTTATTAAGAAACATGAAATGTTATACCAAATCAAATAAAATGGTCTCTCTTTGATTTTTATTTTAAAGCAAGATTTAACTTCCTAACTGTTGTTCAACACATTGAAAAATAATTAAAACATTAGACAAAATTAATGCAATTTGATTTCACAGAATTCTAAAAACGTAGACTAAATTCTTAAGCATACCATGGACACTTAGTTAGATACGCAAAAACATCCAAAAAACAATTAGCAAATTTCAAGAAATGCAAACGCATGTCTTCTTTTAAGAAAAATGCAATTGCTATTAGAAAAATTCGTCTTTTAGGCATAACGCATTTATGAAAGGTTTAAAACAAGGTATTAAAAACTAATTACATTTTATATTAGTTTCATAATATGAAAAGATACGAGTCAAAGCAAGTATGCGTGTTTCCACATTCTAAAAAAAGTACCATTTCTTGGAATTTTGGCTTAATATTCTTTAGAATATACTATTAACTGCGATAGAGTAGATTAATTCATCGCTAACTACTTATACATGCAAAATTTGAAGAAAAAAAATAACAGTATTATAATAATTATTTCTTCAAATAATTATAGATATGTATTCAACTATCAACTCGAATTTGGTGTTCTACTATACAATTGCGTTCAATGATTATCTAAAAGTATATCATAACGTGTTATGAATTTCATTACATAAACATAAGAAATTTTTTTACATCAAAACATTTATTATATCACGTTTATTAAATGGATTAAAAATCGTAATATAATTTAACAGATTGTCCTGAACAGATATCAAACAGATTGCGAGTTCAAAAATTTGCAGGACAATCAAATCTTCATACATAATATTTTTAATACAATGCGTATGGGGCTAGATTAAATAATTGGTCAATATAAAAGACATATTTTTTTATTTAAATAATTATTTTCTGTTTGTAGTCTTGATTTTGAGAAATTCCAATGAATTTTAAATTAACTTTACGATGAGTTTAACGACACCGCAGGACGCCATCTGATGATAATGTAATCTTTTAATCGATGATAGAATTTGTAACGAATAGACAAATAAGCAAACAGACAAGAAAATGTGATAATAATGCATTACCATCCCACTCTGAAAAGCGTTTAAAATTCTTAGCTCAACGGGAAGTTAATTTAAAATCGATGTCAAAACTTGCACCTACTAGACAGACAAAACAGAAAGATAATTAATAAAAACGTATTGAAATTTATACCCAAACACGAATCTTTGAGATGAAATATTTGTTAATTCAATTAAATTGTGACTCAAGAATCGTAAATGTTTTTCTCTAACAAATTCATTCGTTTCCATATGACAAAATGAATGAAAAAACAAGCATTCACCAATAGGGAAAAAAAACGCCACGTTAGTTCATTCGAAAAGGGAAATAATTTCTCTAACAACAATAGTCGTACTTTTATACATTTTTTTATTGCATCTGCATTTTTTATCTCTATAAAAAAAATAGAAGAACGCAAATAGAATCTATGTAATTTCAACTCATTATTCAAAAACACGCTCACTTTAGAAATGTTATTGCATGTTAATATTCATAAAAAATAGAGAAATTACATGGCAGATAAACATTAAAGGATAAAAAATGCATCATTTTCCATTCATGAAAGTTAGTTCCTCGTAGATTTTGAATGGATATGAATCATTGATTGTCATTTCCTGTGAAAAAATCTCCTATTTAAATATCCAACAGCTATTTCAATACAACGTGAATGCATAGCAGAACTAAATCCATAAAATAACAGATTTCATATTCTATAATATGCTATTCCAGCAATCGGCTGCCTATTATACATTCAGAATCAAAGATGAAGCTGACTTTAATGATTGTTCTAGTGATTTTCATTCTGTGTTTTGCTACCATAGACGCCAAACGGAAAAAAGACGGCAAAGAAGATCGAGAAAGGAATGTAGAAGGGGGTGAACCAGGGAATGACGGCAAAAGAAAACCTCCGAACCATAAGGGTTATAAAAGCAAATATCCTTTCCCTCTTTTTAAGTCGTGCCAAGATTTCAACGTGGAATATTCGATGAAAAGAAAAGGTAAGTTATTTCTATTCGTGGTGGTTTTGAATTCATATTTATATACTATTTTATTCGCATAAGGGTATTATTAATAAATGAGTGATGAGCAATTAATGAAATAAAGTATTGGCTAGAATTATAACTATCTTAAATTTTTAAACTGATTTGATTGTCTGTCATAATATCAAAGGGAAATAAAAATCTAAAATTTGCCTAAAATGGAAGTTGATAAAAAGAAAGTGAAAATAGTTTTCAAATTGTTCTCCATATTGTTAGTTTTTTACCGAAGTTTGCTTTAGAATTCATAAATATGGTCTGCCTGGCTTGGAATGAGCTTTTGGGACTAGATTTAAATCGAGTCTTAATTTAGACGAGGACATATTATTTCAAACGAAATTTTATAGGTTTGGATTTTGTTCAAACCATAATTAAAAAGGTATAAATTAGATTTTATCGATGAAAAAACACTTTGGCCCTGGCATGACCTTATATTGACCTCGTTGTGCAGCCAATTCAAGTAAAGGCTCCGAAATATTTACATCAAAGCACGGGAATATTATAAGATGTAACCACAATAAAAATAAACCAAGTAAAGTTGCTGATTTTCGACTTTTTTTTTAATTTATTTTTACAGAGCAGTTTCATGTTTAATTTGTTTAGACTTTCTAATATCAAAATCTGGAACTCATCGAATTTTAATTCACCAACGTATGGCAAAAAGCTTCTCAGGTTCTCTTTATTTTTAATGTGGGAATTCCCAACCATGGCGCTTACCTTAGTACTAGCCGGAACCTATACTCTCCGAGTTACCCTCGGAGGCAGTGACCACTCTTAAAGCAAAGCCCAAGAAGCAACCCCTTCTCTCGTTCCCTAGCAGACTAGCAACTCAAGTGGCTAGCTACCAAACAATTGATACACCGGGGATCACAGTACACCGCTCGTCTAATGGGTCCCCACGCACGACGAACACGTGGGGGTTTTGGCTGTCCATGAGAAGCAAGAAGCAAACAGCAGAGAAGCAGAGCGGCGACAGCTTCTCATGGAAACTCCCTCGTTTGCCATCGAGAAAAGAAAGAATGGCAGCAGAGAGTAGAAGGCGAAGGGGAAGGTGAACTGAAAGGGAGTCAAGATCCCTGGGAACCTGGGGGTCGTGAAGCCCGTCACACCGAAACAGGGTGTCCCTGAGGGGTACTTGCAACAGAATACATCTGCCAAATCCAGTGCTTTTTTGCCCATAAAAAAGTTAATCATTTAGATTCAATGATATACAAATTTCTTGCTTAAATCAAAAGATAAAATTTGCTTTTAAATTCTATTGGAATTATTAACAGAATCTGTAATGTGTAATTCAATTTATTGCATTAATGCTAATGATAAATAATACTAAAACATTTATTTCTATTGAACAGAACTTAAAAGAAATCGCGAAATATGGCCCGAAAAATGCAAAGTAGGAACAGAAGACGAGCAAGAAGTGAGTACAAATTTCTATTATTTTCTGTATAGATGCATTAATATTCTATTCCATTTATTTTTGTTTCTATAATATTAGAGCTTGCTTCCTAGAAGGAATTTTAAAATTCCATTTAAGGTCGGCAAATTTAAGAAAGGATATAAACATTTTTCTTTTTTTAAGGTACTAATATGATTTTTTTCTGCAACTAGCTTTCAATTCTACGTTATTAACCTTATATCTTAGTATAATGGCAGCTTGCTTAGAAGAGGTGCTAATTTAGACATTTGGGACTTTTAGGCATGTCATAAAGAAGGCACTAGATTTTAATAATTTCTCCATTCAATTTAATATTTCTATAAAGTTTTAAGCACTGTTTAGATTAATTTATGATAAAAAAATTTACATTAATAACTTTGCGAAAATATGTATGTTCTTTATTATTCTGATTTATATTTGTCTGATGCAACAATATTTGAGCTCACGAACCATGGACTGGATTGGATTTGTGGATTTTAATGGTGCAAGATCTAGTTCTGACTATACTGCTCCAGACGTATGGGACTTAAATATTATACATGTAAAAATTGAATAAATATCAAAATCCACTAAAATATGATTAAAATGTTACCTTTTAAAGAAAAACTAGATGTTTAAATTACATAATGGTGAAATATTAAATAATATGGTAAATACCAATAGCTTTTTAAAAATTAAATATGTTTTGATGGGTGTGATCACCCATCAGCATTCTCATTTCCTGCGATGAGCATTTAAAAAATTGTAACTTATGAAATCTAAAGAGCATTTAATTAAAACATGAACAGTAGTTAAATTTACGAGGCAATGTGGGCAAGTCAGAACTCTTTCGCCGAATAAAAGATGTCTGAGTTTAACAGGTGTGACTAATGCGGAGTCAAGTCAGCTTAACCTTCTACTCGTACACTACATGCACTCCATGTTTGTATATAAAGTAATAACTAAATGTGCATAATGAAACAAAGAAAATTCCCATAATCAGAAAAAGCACCAAAGTATAAATATTTTTTTAATTAAAAATATTGATATAATTTCAATTTTCACAATTTCTTTAAATTTGAAAATAAGCCAATAGCATCTGTATAATCGATTTGCTTGCGACCTCCCCCTCAGCTAAACTGGTCTAGGCAACTACTTAATCGGAAACCCTCAACTAGTGCAGAGACCGTTTCATAGCATCTATAACTTTTCAATGTATCAAGTTCAATGGTGCAAAATTTTCAATATATCAAATCCAGAAGACTTTGCTGTTTTTCTAGCATAAAGCGTCGTTTCCTATTAACTAGGGTGCCGAACTTTACCCACTGCACGAGCGTCGTAACAATTGAAATCGTCCTCTATTGGGCATTGTAAAGGCTGTATCGAATATGATATAACTCTCCAGCTCGAAAGGTACTGCTGCCAGTGAGGCAAAAACTTTACATGCAAATATTTAGTAATTATTCAGTAGCACTTATTTCTTATGATACAAGTACATTATTTCCTTAATGCTGTTATACATTATTCCGTTAATCTTGCGTATTAATTCTTTTCATAGAAGTGCAAATCGGAAGGCATCTCATCCATCAGATGTTCATTGTCCACTAAACCATCAAAAGAGTGCATGCAGGAAATTAACGACTTCATGAATGGAATAACTTGCGATGAAACTGGCGGAAGTGAAACTGAAGATGATGGTAGCGATATTGATGACACTACGACAGAAGGTATAGATGAAGATTTGGACGACGATGAAGACGCTGAAGAGGATGAATTTATTACACCAGAAACACCGTAAAAGAGGAAGGTTCTCGAATATGTTTTAAATACTATCCCTGTTAAACTGATTAAATGCTTGTGGTTTCAATGGCATCTTTATTTGTAAAACTTGTTTTATTCTAAAAGTTCAATACATTTTCATTTAAACCAATGATCCCCCCATTAATCTTTAAGAGGCAATTTATATTATATACAATAATATCTTTTTCAATTGATTTTATTTTCGTATGTTAAGAGAAGTGGGAAATGTTTGATATTTAGTTAGGGCTTTACGATTCTAGAGCCATCCAAGGTCATACTGCGTTAGATATATGGTTTGAACTATGGCAAAGTTAAAAGACACTTAACAAAAGTATAAAAACGTACAATAATGAAATACTGAGGGCTCTTGTGTAGCAATGAAAGAATATAATTTTAAAATCTTGATAGCGAAAGAAGAAAAATGATTTTAAAATATATATTAGGTGATAATGTATCAGTTAATATAATGGCCAACTAATATAGTGTAAAAACAATAAACATTATAAAAAATATTAAATACATGAAAAATACCCAATAACCTTTAAATAATTAAAAATATTTGAAAGGGATTTCCCACCCACCAAGTTTATTAAAAGTAGTGCTAGTGAGTGAAGAAATACAAACGATACGAGTTAAAAGAAGAATATTCGATTAAAATGTACTTGATAGTAAAATCGACATAACACGTATGGCATATTCGCTTCCTTTTTTTCACGAAAGGGCCCCAAAGGTAACAGAATCATTGAACTCGAAGTTTGATATAGACTTACAATATTGACGTCAAAATCACATTCCATTTATTTTACTTGAAACATTAATTAGTGCATTGTAGTTTAGTTACATTAACGCATCTCTTTTTGGAACATCACAAAGGTTATTTTGGCATCATAACTTTGAAACACGATCAATGGAATGTAGCCGATATATTGTAGCTTAGCTGTCCTACATTGCACAAATATGCCTTTCAGTACAACTCATATTTAAATAACATGATCATGCATAACAATAACAGAACTTTCTAATATATCTTAAATTGTCTTATTTATTTGTCTATAAGAATATTTGATGAATTTTTGCCTCAATAATTAGTTTTAACAAAGAAAATATAAATTATTGTATTGGGGTTTTTGGCACAAGAGCCAATCTTGGCTAGACTACGCCATATATATGGTGAAAAATAAAATTAACATGGCAACAAGAGAAAAATAACATAAAACTTAAAAGCACTTGTTCGATCAAAATACTATTATATAAAAATAACGGCAAAAATTGGCATAAGATTTCAAGTGACAATCTAAAAGTACGCAAGTAAAATTAAAATGTTAGTATCATATGCAAGTAAAAAAAAAAAACGGGAATAGTTTTTAAAAAATTAAAAATATTTGGGTGGTGTTTTTCACCCAACAAGTCCTGTAAGGTTTTGATCAATGAATTAAAAAAGTGGTCTCAATAAGAATTAAAAGCAGAGCTTTCTATTAGAATGTGTTTTACTGCAAAATCGATATGACATGTGGTACATTTGGGAGACCTCTCACCAAAGAGGAGATGCTTATGGGTAAAACATATATGTCCTATACGGAGACGGTTGAGTTTCACATCCTCAACCTCCAGCTCTCGTATAGGAAGTATAGGCCATAATCCAATAAAAGGTTTGATAGTAAGCAATTTATTAGTTTCTTCACTTCATTCTTCTCCAAACAGTACTAAAATGATAAGCAGATTTCTTCATATCACATTATGGAAGATCGCGTGAAAGGAATGATGCACCAGTTTTAGCAACAGAATCTTCAACCTCATTATCAAAAATACCTGCATGACCCGTAACCCAACAAAAGATAATATTAAAAGTCTTTTTAAAACGATGTAAAGTTTGTAATATTTCTAAGACGACCGGATGCATGCGATTGTCGCAGTGGGAGAGTGTTTTCAAAGCACTCATGCTATCAGTGTAAACAATGAAATTACGATGAGTAGACAGCGAAATTTTCTGTAGAGTACAGGAAATTCCCATTAATTCCTCTGTGAAAACAGAGGTAGTTATGCAACTGATAGCCCACTGTACTAGATGGAAGCACGATGCCACAGCCGACATGTCCACCTGATTTCGAACCATCGGTATAAACCGGAATGAAAGAACTATACAGACAACGATGATAGAGAAATAGATGCTGGCTGGTGAACTACCGATGACGTTGGGGATTTTTCAAATCCACTAAATTTTCTCCCGCGAGACGGTGTGTCCATTTTTATCACACCAAGCTACCAGCTTTTGGAGTTTCTTTTCTATTAATTGCATATCATTTCCTTCGCATGCAATCTGAAAATCATCAACATAAAGACTTCCTGCTCAATCTGTCGCCCATGAGAGTTAGTATTTTCCAGGATTTGGATAGTACTATGTCCGTTGAAGTCGCCAAATAAAATGAAAGGCTTAGAAAGCTGGTTCACCAACTTGCCAAAATCTTGCTGACAAATAACAATGCGAGGCGGCAAATAAACACAATAGATTGTGACCAAGGTACGAATGTGAGCCTGTAGAGAAGTGCTTATAGTTAGATGTATACTCGGATACCCCCTGAATGACTCGTTTCCGATTCGGTGTCTTTCGGACACAATTACAGCCGTGCAATTTGAAGTGATGATTAGGTTTCAAGAATGTTTCTTGAACACCAACACAAACAGGATTAAATGTATTAATGATGTTCTTAATGTCTTGCAATTTCGACCGAAGACCACGACAATTCCATGAAAGGAAGGTATCCATTAAGAAACCTATTTCGCTTGAGAATTAATAGGAGCAAGTAGATGAGTTGACGAAGCTTCGCAACTCATACGCAATTCTTCATCCTTATCGGATGGATGGAATGACAGACAATCAGTACTTTAACGTCCGAGAGCGACTGAATTTTGTTTTCATGATTTTTTAAAATTTAGTCCCGGTTCTTTCGGTGATAGCACATCGTTTTATAAGCTCTACCATAAGAGCTTTCCCAGAATTGGATTTTAGTTTTGCCCGGACTGTTTTGCCAGTTTCAGGTGCATTATTTGTTGAATTTTCCGTCTCAGAATAAGATGATTTTTTCAATGGAAGTAATTTGGGTGTTATATTTGACATAATTCGTGAAATTATAATTTACACAAAAGAGTGCTTTCACGACAGAAGCATAACTCACTCCAAGTTTGGATGTTTGAGCTAAAACCTTTTCTTCCTTCTGGATATGAAATGGATTCTTTGTATTTAAGGGAGGTTATTTACCTTTCAAGTTTCCAGCGTTCATAGGATCATGAAAACGATACATGTTGGGCACCGCAGTTCACTTATTTTTTCACTGCTGAACACTTTTGGCTATCGTGGCCTTTTTCTACACAGCGGGCGATTGTTAGTGTCCCGCAACCTTTGAGTGGCCAAAGCGCTGGCATTGAAAATATCTCAAAAGTACGAGATATACTGGTAATTTAATATAACCAGCATATATGAATTCTGAGATGTTTGGACTATGAAAGGCAAGGACATAATACTTAGTGGTAAGGATTGTTCATTTCGCCGAATAGTAATTTGGCGTACAGTGGCTCCCAAAAGTGTTCGTACACTAAAGAAATTTGCAGAAATTTTGATCTATACTTCTTAATAAAACATTTTATTAGTTGGTTTTTTTAAATTAGCATCTTTAAATAGTTCTTAATAAAACTGAACAAATATTTTTATAAAAAATCAAGTAGTATTGTTCAAAAAAATAAAAAATGTCACAAAATTAGAACACAAAAGTCTTCGTACAACCAAACATTATTTAAATTCATCATAAGAATATCTTTTGCGGCTTATTTTTCTTCTAATTGAAAAATACACTAAAATCTTTTGATTTCAGTATTTAATATCACAATTATTTATTCTATTTACTTTATTCTTAGATATGATGAGCATTCGTAAAGAAACGAGTTTAGACGTAAGAAAATTAATTATATTTCATTTTAAAGCTATAAAATCAATTAGGAGGCATTGCAACTATAATCTACCTCATTCAACGGCGCAAAGCATAATAAAACGTTACAGAGAGAAAAAGGGTTGCAAACAAGCCTCGTAATGGTCGCCCTCAAATTCTGTCAGCTAGAAGTCAAAGAAATATTGTGAGTAAATTTCTAAAAAATCCACATCTGAGTGCAATAAAGTTTACTTCACAATATAATGAATCAAATGGAACTTCTATTTCCTGTGAAGCTATTCGTCGAATTATTCGGAATGCTGGTATACATGGCCGCTCTGCACGAAGAAAATTCTTTGCAAGTCAGAATAACAGAATTGCTAGGCTTAAATTTGCCAAATCTATGATAAACAACCAGCCAGTGAGCTATTGGAATCGTGTCTTATTTGCAGATGAAATTAAGTTTAACATCTTTGGGTCGGATGGGAGAATCATTGAAAAGAGAAAAAAAACGAAGAACTAAATCCCAAGAATTTAGTTGGAACAGTAAAACATGACGGTGGGGGTGTCATGATTTGGGGGTTGTATGTCAGCAGCTGGAGTAGGAAATTTAGTATTCATTGATGGTATAATGGACCATAGAGTTTATATAAATATTCAATAATAATTTGAAAGTGTCAGCACAAAAGTTGGGCATTTTAAACAACTTTGTGTATTACCAAGACAACGATCCTAGGCACACGGCCATGAATGTTCGTCTTTTTTGCCTCTATCATTGCCCTCAAACCCTTAAAAAAAACCAGCTCAATCACCGGATTTAAACCCTATAGAACATATGTGGAAAGAATTAGAGGTGCGAATAAGAAGTCACGACATTACATCGAAAATTCAACTGAAAGCAGTAATGATCGAAGAATGGAACAAGATCGGTGCAGAAGTAACCGACCGTTTAGTTAAATTTATGCCCAAACGTTTAAAAGCTGTTATAAAGAATAAAGGATATCCTACTAAATACTAAACATTTAGAAAAATTTAGAAAATTTCATATTTAGTGATGTTTTTTTAAAGTGTATGATCACTTTTGTGTCCAATTTTTGTGCAATTTTATTTATTGTCATTTTAAAAAAAAATAATTTTCATCGTAATTAAAATTTATTCTCCACTGCTTTATTAAGAACTGTAAAAATATGCTATGAAAAAATTTTCATGTAAAAATAAGAATATATAATGGTAAATAATGAGGTTTTTAATTGATTCTTGTTGGTGTATGAACACTTTTGGGAGCCACTGTATATGTCCTACTCCTTGTGGTTTCAATTCCGCAGTGATCTCCTCAAGGGGAACATTGAATAGTTCGCCACATACGATTACTCCCTTGGAAAAATTCAACGATGTACGAGAGGAATTGTGGATTGGATTTGTGGATTTTAATGGTGCAAGAGTCAATTCTTACCATACTGCGCAAGACATATGGTTAAAATATGTATAAAAATATCACGAGTAAAAATTACAAGAGGAAGCGATTACTTTTCATATCATTATTTGCTGTGGTTGCGTTTTGGTGGAGGCTTCAACCAGCAAGTCACCAGAACGCATTTTATGTATAACAGCAACTTCGTACTTTTTGCAGTGATGGCTTTCTGCACAAAAAAAGGTGACACAAAATTAAAGGTTTCATTCTTCCCCGAGACTCGTTTAAATATAAAAAAGTGATCAAAATAAGGATTATATAGTAGGGCTTAATGGCGCAAGAGCCAAATTAGGCTATGCTGCTCCAAACACATGATGAATGTATAACGTTAAAAGGTGGGACATAAAAGTATTTAAAATCTAATTTGTAAAGAGAAATATGCATAATGTAACAATAAAAACTCTCGCAAGTATGAAGAAAAGTGCAAAGGCTATAATTGCTAAATAAAAACTAGAGTAAAATTATTTAGTAAAAGCCAAAACATTTCAAAGCAAAAGAACAAAGCAAAACAAGTCGGAATAGAATAAATGAAATTTTTTTTCAGTGTTCATATTTTGTTGGTGTAATGGTATGTGAATAACCAGTTAACATAATAGTCAAAAGGTTTTCCTTTTAAAGAAATGTTAATTCCCAGCTTAAAATTTGAAGACTGGGGATCAGGGACTTGATTGTTTCGAGAACAGTTTTTTCATCAGCTTGTTTCTTCTATCTGCAGGGGTATCCTCATGTGATTCAGTCATATTATATTCGAGAATGTCCTAAATATCTGAAACACTAGAAGTGCTCATATCGCTTCCAGTATCGGAATTCAGAATTTCATCCATCGCTGGAACGGTGTTAGATTTAGAGTCAGCATTAACTGGGCATTTCACTTTGCCAACAGTAACTTCGGCGTGAGATCCATCAAATCCTGGATCAAATGTAAGTTTCGAAAGGCTTATTTCTTTACAAACAGGAGATTTTTTTACTTTCCGTTTTTTTAGCTCTTTATATTTCAATTTGCCTTCTTTTTAAGAACCTTTGTAGATTGCGAAGAGAGGTTTTGATGAGCTGTAATAATAACGAGAGTACAGGGATTAGCATCTGATTGTAAAACGAACGTTTCAATTGAGGTCATAGAAGATAAAGGAGTTGGAGAATTAGCAACGGTAGGCTATGATTTATTCGTTATTAAAAGGTTGTAACTTTTTAAGTGGAGGGCAAACTACTCGAGTTAATTTTTCATCTGTCTGGGTACAACCAGAAATAGTATTTTTGATTACTTGTGAGAATAGTAGCGAAGCTGATACATTAGACATTTGAGGATACACAAGTTTCCTTGTCTCGGAATATGATAAATTTTTAGTTACCTTGAACTGAATTTTCCATTTTCCACTTATTGCACACTTTGGAATCGGAGGTTTGTCGTTTATCACAACTAACACATTTGAGATCTGCGTTGCATTCTGTGCTCGAATGTCCGAATGAGGCACAGGGGATACAAGTATGTTTACCTCGACAAACCTCAAAGCAGGTGAAGCAGATGAAAATGAAAATTAACATTTATACTTTACTCGTTGCCTACGCGATTTCGAGCTTCAATTATTCGTCGAGTACGCAATCTTCAAAACTCCCTAACCAAAAACAATATCATGTTCTCACCAAATTAGAAAAAAAAAAAAAAGGAAATTTTTACCCATTGTCAGTTTTTTAAAATATTTCACATAGTTGTTACATTTTTCATTATGTTCTTTTCCATATACCTTTGTATACTGGAAAAATATTTATGATTTAAAAAGAAAAACGCAGTGAGTTTTTTTTTCAAGTCGTAACATGTAATTTGAGAAGAAAATATATGTTCAAACACAATTACTTTTTTTAATGATGATATATTTTGAAAAATTTCTAAAACATTTATATAATCAAGAAAAAAATATGAAGAATACATTGGCTGTTTTTCATACTAATACTTTCATTAGAAAATTTAAATTTGAGTGTAAAGAAAATGCCGTCTCAAAGACCACAACCTCCCTAATTAAGGGATAAAAAGTTTCTTAAGGTATATTCGGGATGTAATGTATCATTAATGTCATAAAATATTTTTTTTTCCTTTTTAGATGAAACAGATTAAAAAAATACAAATGAAAAAATATTTCAATTAAAACCCAAAGGTTTCGCAAAGTTTGGAAGATTTTTTATGAGGCAGAAGGTAAAGAGATATGACCCATAAACCTTTTAAAACCTTTTAAAAATCTGTTGATAAATTTTAGAATTTTATCATTTGAGTTGTTCAATATCTTGTATTCTATTGTAGAATATTAAGCGATAGTTTAACTCATTAAGACTCAGAAAAAACTTTCACGTCTATCAAAATGGTATCTTTCGAAAAGATCATTCCGTAAATTTTAAGATGGTATAAATATAGTTTTTGTACATTGTTTAGGAAATTATCCTGAAAGTGCACCAACAACTCGCTTAATTTTTACTTAAAATTTCAAAAATATAGCATAGAGGTGCACATTTCCACCCTCTAAGTAAGAAATAAATCCCTATCGAAAATTTGGTAACGCTAAGCCTAATGCTTTGTTCTTAATACCACGCATACATACAAGCATTTATCGCCATTAGTAGACTAGATTTATTTGATATAGTATAATATGGTATGATTTAGATTTTTTTTTTTTTTTTTTGGCACAAGGTCCAATTTAGATTTATTTTGTAGTTCATCTCCTCATGCCATTCAAAGCCTAAGCATGAAATAAGATTTCATTCTGTTCATTTTTCTTAAACTAAAGATACCTTCAAACTGGAATAAATTATTTTACAGCCACATTGTATTAAATGATATACGACAAAATTATTCCCAACTTATTTTTTTGCTATACAAGTACATATAGGTTTTAGGTTTCTTCAACAGAACGGTATCAGCCAGAATACTAGTGTCTTTCTGTCGTCTTTTGTACTGTGTAATCCAGTGAAATCCCACAATAATGGAAATCGACATCTTGTCATTACAGGTGCCCTTCAAATATTCACATCTGTATTTGTTTAATAACAAAAATTTCTGCTTCTTATTTCCCATCATACATCCAAACTCGTATGAAAATGTCATAGAACAGCGGTTTCCACATTTTTAAACAATACGACCCATTTTTAGACACCTAATCTTTGGCGATCCATTTCATAATCGGTTAATTGAATTTTTCAAGAGAAGAAAAGCATAAGTTCTTTCCAAAAGAGTTTTAATGGTCTAAAAATGAAATTTTGTGAAGGAAAAAAAAAACTTATTGTGAAATGAGCCATTTTTGCTGGCCAGTTGGCTCGCCGGGATTAATGCTTGCTAAAAATTACAATTAAACTTTTTCTGCAACTATGTCTTAATAGCTTCGTCTACAAAATATTCTTAGATATCAAATTACGATGAACGTATAGCTCTTATTACGTTAGAAACCTTTCCTTTTTATGTTCATTGAGTTACGCATTTTCCTAATTTTTCATCATTATGCGCTAATTATATTTCAAGAAGGACTAGTATTGTTTAAAACTGAGCGAACATTTAATATGTTTGTTTGCGTAATTCAGAAATTAAATCTTAATTATAGATAGTGCTGTTCGAATTAATTAGGACAAATGGGAAAAAAAGGATTTTTTTCTAAATTCTTATCTTTAATAATAGCATACCTTAAGTAGATTGATTAATTTCTATATTGATACAAAGTGTGTCTTCCTTTAGCAGAAATGATCTCTTCATGTCTTGCCATTGACTCCACTTTTGTAGCGCTCATGTCTGCACCATTGTGGAACCACGCTTGTATAGTACTTCGTATTTGTTCTGTTGTCGTGCAATTAATTTTAACTAAATGATTCTTGAGAATATGCCAGAACTTCTCAATGGGATTTTAGTATAGTGAATTTCCAGTCAAATTAAGCATTTTTTTTACGCAACAAGCACAAGTGAAAAATTCACAGCAATTCACTTTCGAGCGGCCAAAGCACTGACATTGAAAGCATCTTAATGGATTTGGAATATAATGTTTCATTGACAGTCTTATACCAAATGCATAAATTAAATTCCAGTAACTGAACTGTTTGAAATGCAAGAATGTGATATTTCATTTCAAGGTATTGTCTATGTCGCCGTAGAATGATGCAACGAACGTGTTTAACATGCAACTCTTGCGTTTATGTTGCTACATTTATTACCACAAGACACAAGTAATACCCTTAAAATGGAGGCTTCGCTTCCTACAAAAATAGACATGCGGACACTTATCAGAGTAGATAATGTCGGAGTTATCAGAGTAGATAATGTCGGACATGGAGTCGTACCACAACTGTCAGCTTGCGTGAATATAATAGGATAGTGATCGCTATTACATAGATCATCCATGACTGCAAAATTCATGAATGGAAGAAGATCAAAAGAACAAACGGCCAAATCAAGACTATGGAAGCTACGTGTGGGTTCATGTAAATATATTTTCTCCTCATTTAGAAGAAAGTGTTTGTTTTGTTTGTTGTGTGGTGTTTATTGGCACAAGGGCCATATTCGGCCATGCTATTTAGAAGACAGATACAGTTATTTGAAATCAACTGACTCATTTTGAACACATGAACATTCATACGAGTATTTATATTATCAGAATCGCACAAAGTACTAAATCCGCTGAAATCGCCGAGTATAAGGAAAGTCTTAGAAGTTGGTCCACTAAGTTCTCATTAACTTGACGAATGACATGAGGCGGAGATAAATACATCAGACTGTTGCCAACGTTCGTATGTGAACTTGTAGAACCACAGCCTGCAAAAAGGGTGATATTATAAAAGATTGGATGCAAGACACAGACACCACCAGCACGGTGAGATCTTGTCCTGTGCCTTTCCTAACATCGTTATAGCCACATAATTTGATGGAAATGTTTGGATTCGAGAATGTTTCTTGGACACAGGAACATACAGGAGAAAATTTGTTCGAAATAATTATGTCAGAGAATTTGGACAGAAAGCCACGACAATTCCATGAAAGGAAGGTACCCTTTTAGAAAATCTAGCAACAGAAAAAGAATTAAGCGCAATATTAGAAGGTTGCTAAATATCGCAACTCATTTCAAAATCCTCCTCCTCCATCTGATGAAGTGAGGTAAGATCAAGACTTTTGGGGAAGTCATCAAAAACAGATAGTTTTGAGTCTTATATCCTGATTCGCAAGTTCCAGAGAAACCGAATATCGTAAAAGTAATTTTAAAAACTTCGGTGATAGATTTTTTTCCAGCAAGACCACGTTTTGAAAATTTTAGCTTTAGAGATTTGTTATTATTTATTTATTTATTTATTTATTTTTTGCTTGATGGTTTTTGAAATAATGGTTGTAGAATTTTCTATATCAAACTCGGATACCTTTTCAGGGAGTTTTGGGCCAAAATTGCATTTTGCACAACCTGAACTTGAACAGCTTTTTCAAAAGGATTTTTAAATAGCGGAAGTCTAGCTGAGACCAGGTTCCGGTGTTTGGCCTAGAACTTTCCATCTATTCAGATAATTGGGACTTCGGAATGTCAGGATGTAATGTTTTGCGGGAGGATTTTCATTCTGCATATCCACAGTTATTTGGCTTGAAATTTTATCTCTTAAATTGTGTCCTCTAAAGGAGCATTAAAAAGTTCACTCTAGTGTTATTACGCCTTTTGAATAATTCAGAGATGTATGAGGATTGATTATTATTGATGTGGTAACCAAAGCTTTTAACTTGATGATTTGCTGGGCTTGCTTGTTGGAGCAGACTAGAACCAGCAAATCACCAGAACGCATCTTTCGGAGGGATGAAACGTCTTCGACTGTAGCTGCTATTGCCTTCTGAATGACAAATGGCGAGACTTAAATAATTCTTTGATTCGATACAGATTTTATAAAAAAGAAATCAAAATTATGAGTTATGAGTCTTCAGTTCATTCTGAAGGGATAATTTGTTTTCAGGCCCATACGATACTGAAAGAAGCCGTCAGGCCCGATGGCTTCCAACAAGGAAGCAAGCCACTAGCTCTGTCCAATCCTCGTCGTTTAGTGCTAACAGGAATCTAGAACCTATACGATCCAAGTTACGTCCAGGAACAATGACCACTCTTAACGACAAACCCGAGATTTGGCTCATCAATTGATCCCAGCAGACTAACCACTCAGGCGTCTAGCTACCGCCGACTAATACACAGAGGACCACAGTGCACACACCGTCTAATGGATCAACAAGCACAGCCAATGCGTGGAGCTACTGGCAAGATGAAGTCCATGAGAAGCAAAAAGTAAACAGCAGTGGCAACTTCTCATGGAGAGCTCGCACTCTTGCCATCGAAGAAAGGATGTAGGATTTCAAAAAGCAACAGGTTTCAGAGGAGAAGTTTCTGGAAGTCTGACCATATCTCTAGGTTCTCTCACAGCAAAAACATATGTGACCCTGTGGGTGCGTAAATTCCAATTTTTCCACCACTAGGAGCTCATTTTCGTATCTTCAGACTATTTTTGAATTTTTTATCCATTTTGATAAACTTGTTATGTAAATTCATTTATGTAATGCTTTCCAAAGCGAAAGGTTCTAGAAATGCTCTATAAATCTGACCATTCCACGAGGTATATAAAATGACGCCAACTAAGTAAGATCTCCGTTGTGGTATTGTTTAAGAAGTTGTGCTACTATATATTGTTCTCTACGCGTGTGTTGTAAATTAATTTCTACGAGAAAATATCAATATTAAAATTTTATTAATAGTTACATAATTTATTGTTTTACTTCATTGGGATAAAGAAGATCCCTGGGTTTTTATTTCCTTTAGTAGTGTATGGAAATTGTTATTTCCATTTAAAAAGTTTTTTTCCCAAGGAAGCTTGAAAAGGATCACTAGTT
Source organism: Argiope aurantia (assembly GCA_026543865.1). NCBI lineage: Eukaryota > Metazoa > Arthropoda > Arachnida > Araneae > Araneidae > Argiope > Argiope aurantia. Next base: position 23,790 of record JAPMOR010044375.1, read on the forward strand.
TATTCTTTGTAAATCTGAAAATATAGGGAAATGATCCAGAATTCATTAATTGTCCAGAACAAATGGATTTGGACAAATTTTAACTTAAATATAATATAAAGTTAGAATTGTAATTCTTAAATTGCTAACTTAAAAATCATTTTCCACGGTGAAAATGCCTGAAAGAAATATAACTATATTTTTATTTTTAGAATAACCAATTTCGTATATCTTACGCATTTTTTGATGTTCCTTAATCTAAGGATCACTAGTGAATCACAGATTTGAATCTCAGTGATTATCCATCAGCAACTGTTACCAAAAGTAATTTTTTTCATATATAAATACCTATATATTAGATATAACCGCGAACTTGAATACGTGCCTATTTTATAGCCAATACTTGTTATAATCTTTAATGTCATTTCCTCATTTCGACTTGGATATCTTTCGAATAAAAAGTATTTGTTTTAGTTCTAAAGTGGTCCTTTAGTTAAAAAGTATTTGTTTTAGTGGCTTTCATCTTATCCATCATTCTATCCACAACACTGACATTCGAAGGGAAAGTTTCCTCCTTTGACAAGGAATAGTGATTTGTAGAATATTGTTGTGGAACCTCATATTCGTCAAAATATTCCTCGCTTGTTTTTGTTGCAGTTATTTATAATTTCATCATTTATTTTTCATCCGCACTTGGTGAAACTATTAACTTTGAATTCGTTTATGCAATTCTGATATTCATTTAAAACAATTTTTTAATTTAAAGGTAGTTGGAATATTTTGCAATGCATTTAAATAGGATTTTTTTTTAATTTGAAGCCGATATATTATTCATTTAAACAAGAGTAAATTACTAGTATTCTGCAACTACAATATTTACAATTATACCATGATACTCGTGAATAACGAAGGATACACAACTAGGCAGATAAGGCGAGATTCTTCTGGCTCCCTGTGCAAGGATGCCGTAAAGTGATTAAAAATTTATTATTAGCCAAGTTACCAAACAAATAAATTGGCAATCATGAAAGTCATTTAATTATAAAATATCAATGATTACTCAAATATACAAGGTCAAATACAATCAAAATGTTATTAATAAATCTTATGAGTTTCAGTACGTCCAATTAGTTATTGCAATACTATAAATACTGTTCAGCAATAATATTTTGCATAAATTTGAATATTATACAATCAAATCATCTATACTGAAGCTAAAGATAAATGTGTGTGTGCTCAACAGGGGAGAATTTTTGACTTACAAATTTCAAATGTGGCCGAAGCATACGTTGGGAATGTTTACCTCGGAGATATTTGAAATTTGAATTAAAAATTAAGCGAAATTTTGACGTTTTTTCATGACAACTTATAAAAATGTTAATGCACTAAAATAAATATTACACCACTTCAAAATTTTAAAAAATAGAATTTATGATTCCAATATAATAAATGAATTTTTTGAAAAACCTCTGCCATATTTCTAATAATTTAATTTGTTTGGTATAGTCAAAATAACTCAATTTACAAGCATATGAATTCCTATTTTGGGGCACATTTCATAGTATTGATCAGTAGTAAGATGATTTGGGGAGTCTCTCCAAAATTCCATATTCAAAACGGGAAAAGAATTTTAATTTTCAAGGATTAAACACCAGGACCAGAGATTTTATATTCGGAGTCCGATACATGTAGAGTTTACATAGTATGAAATATTGACCATGCCACAAGACCACCGAGTTCATTTCTTATCACTTCACTGGCCTCGATAGTATATTTGCCATCTTATTATTTTACAACACTCAGCAAATAATTCTAAATGCAAATTATGCATTTAAAATAAGGAAGTTTCTGTTAGAATGCGCGGCATATTTTCTTAATAATTAATTCAATAAGCAACCAACTTCAAACCAATCAGCTTTGGAAAAAAAGGAAAATCGTATGCAAATTTTAGTTCTGGATTTTATTATCATATAATGCATCATCTCTTTTACCATGTATTGCAATGGTTGTGACAGTTAATTTTCAAGGTAAATTACACAGCTTGGTACAGACTTTAAAAGTGAGCCAGAAAAAATGACAGTAAATTGATTGCATGCTCTTTCCACATAAAATCAAAAAAAAAAAAAAAAACGAGAGCATTTAAAATTCAGTTTTTACACATTAAGACAAACTATTTTATAAACTTAACATAAAACCTGATAAGCAGTTTTAATTCTTTTCTCTTCTTTTGCATGAATATGTTTGATCTGTGAAACTAAGCTACGTATAAATGTATGGAGATTTGGGATGGAAAGGGAAAGAATTTGCCTTCAATTAAATGACATGTCCGAGTCCAATTTCTTATCCTGCTGGATAACAAGTTTTATTCAATGGTCCCAACTCTAATTTCGCCGAGCTGCGCCAAATGCTCGTTATCTCAGGATTTGCGACATTATTTCAAATCAAAACTATTAAAACTATATCATCGTAAAATGTTGAATTTCCCTAAGAAAAGTAAAAACATATGAGGATTATTCTAGAGGATATCAATTAATTTAAAAATACAAGCAACCTAATGGGCTTGCCTTTGAGAAAGAAGTTTTTTGCTAGTTCATAAAATGTTTAAGCTTAAAATTCAATTCTACATAGTACATATTCGATCTGTTTCAGAGCATAAATGGTAGCGTCGGTTTAAAGGTGCGTTGTTCTATTCTTAGTCTTGTCAAATTTCCTTTATAATAGTAATGCTTCCAAAACCTTTGACTGAAGGCTGGAATTTGTAAATTATTTGCTTATCTGCCTCATATTCTTTTTGAAAAAAATTTCATCGTCATGAAGGCATTAATTAAAGGAACAAATGTTTCCGAGTCCATTTGAAATTTTCACGGCTTTATTTGCTTACTACTTAGAATTCGAACATGTGCAGAAATTTAATAACACGTGATGTTGGTATTTTTAAGACAATGATAGACAACCAAACATTTCATCCTTAAAGGATGATTATAATGCTTAACACTGATTAATTTAGTTATATTAACGTCCCGTTTTAAGGCTCTAGGATATTTTGGGACTGACCTCTTAATTTTGAGCCGCGATGAGATGTCGAGGAATACGACTAAGAGGGCACCCCACCCTCTCCGAACTTCCACACCACACCAGCGGGACGAGGTTTGGTCCCGAAGGATTTAGCGCACACCACACCCGCTTACACGACAGTTTTTCGGTGGAATCGGGCCCCGAATCTCAAACTCTCCAGGTCAGAAGCCGAGATCTTGCCACCAGGCCCCTGTGGCCATTAGCATTTCTTAAGGCATCAATTCATTCGTTGGATTTGTATATTTAAAATGGGTTTTTTTTTTACATTTTAGTATATAAATACAGAAAAATCACAAATAGATGGCATAGAATTCATAAGTGTAAATAGAGCAGCACGGAGGAAATGCTTCATCAATCGAAATATCTGGGAAAACATCAGCCGAATCGGCATTACTATCATTTTGCGCCATTTATGTAAATAGGCAAGAAATAATCAGAATAATGTCTGCTGTTATAAAATGTTGCTGACGTACCACTTATTATGTAATTAGTTTTTAAAATGTAAAGTCATTAATAGAAACCATGGCGTGTTTTCTGCCGAGGAAGAGGATAATCAACGTCGATTACAAAGCAAATTTCCTTAATTCTGATTATAAATGAAGAATAACAGAACTGAAAATAAGGATTCAAAGGTTCAAAACCTTATAATGTTGACAACGAAAATGCATCGCTATTAATTTTTTTAAACGTGAAGAAAGTACTGTGGGATCGAAGTACTAAAGGTTGCTGGCTTACTAATTGCAGGAAGATTGCGAAATAGAATCTTTAAATGCCCAGTAACTATTCGATCTCCTTGATCGATTGAATCTAACATTTAGAAAATGAATTTAGCATTTGAGACATATACAGGCGCAGCATAATCCATTATAGTGAGAACAAGATATATATCTAACTTCATCAACGAAATTTTCTTCTCATTTCAAAAGAACAGGCAGTTAAGGAATCCATTTATAGCTGAGTTTTTATATCATTTTCAGATATGGTTGCGATTGATTGGTTGGATTTAAGTAATTATTAATGTTTTCAAAACAGAAGTAAATTGAAAATATGCATTGAATAAAAGGAGAAAAAGCAGTAAAAGGTAATGAATGCAAGCAAAATATTCGATATATTTAAAAAAAATTAAATACATTAGTGGTGTTCTCACCCACGAAGTTCTGTAAAGGTAAGGACGACTTAAAACATAGGAGTTAAAAGATGACATTGGATTAAAATGTTTTTAATATTAAAACCAAAGAGACATATTGGCGTCCTTTCACCAAACATGAGATGCCTGTGCGACTATGTCCTACTAGACTACTCAGACTACTCAGTTTTATATCTGCCAATTATGCTGAAGTTAGGCTTCCCAAAATGTAAATTTTATAATATATCTGTTGATACCCCCCAATTTTATGACATTTAAATGTGACAATTGAATTAATTTGTTATACACTGGTGTGCAAAACTTAAGCAACAATGCAAATTTTAAGCAGATAGCCATGAAATTGCAGAAAAGGAGTTCTTGTGATCAGTACAATGAACACGTAATTCAAGAGAAAGGTCATGCGTATGCAAATATCAGAAACAAAACGTCACAGGGTACGTGAGCGTACGCAAAACACGTGCGGAAGGCGCGCACAGCTCAACACTACAATAAAAGGAAGAACATAGACGCAATTAAAGACATTCGCTACAAGTGCACGTGAGTTAATTCGTGAAATTTGGCTAGCAGAAATCACCTGGACGATTTCACACGTGGAGGAATGATCGGAAAGCTGGAGGAGGGGCATAGTGTGACCAGTGTAGCTGAAGAGTTCGGAATCAACAAAAGTGTCGTTTCTCGCACTTGGAACGCCTTCCAAACCACAGGTACAGCTGTGAGAAAGGTTGGTGGTGCCGCCCCAGGAAAACAACTGCAGTGGATGACCGATATATCGTCCTGTAGGCGAAGAGAACCCGAAACCAGTCAGCAAGCGCCATTGCTCAGCAACTGTGTGCAGAACGGGGCTACAAGTGTCGTGTTTTACTGCGTCCAGACGCCTTCACAAAAGGTGGCCTATTCGCCCACCGTCCTGAACGCTGCATCCCTTTGACAGTTTCCCACCGGCGGCACCGTGTAGAGTGGTGCAGGGAGCACCAAAACTGGACATCTCATAAATGGAGTCGTGTCCTCTTTACAGATGAGTCGTTTTAGTGCCACAAGCGATTCCCAACACCAGTTGATTTGGAGAGAGGTCGGGACACGGTTTCATCCCAGTAACATCACGGAAAGAGACCGTTTCGGTGGTCCTGGAGTTGTCGAATGGGGAGGCATGATGATAAACGGGCGGACTGAGCTCCACGTTTTCGACAGAGGTTCTGTAACTGGAGATCGCTATTGTCAGGAGGTGATGATTCGCCATGTGCGTCTGTTCCGAGGTGCCATTGGATCAGACTTCGTTTTTATGGATGATAATGCACGGCCACACAGGACTCGTGCTGTTGAGGAGTTCCTGGAAAGTGAAGATATCACCCGAATGGATTGGCCGGCGTGCTCCCCTGATTTAAATCCGATAGAACATGTGTGGGATGCTTTGGGGAGGCGCCTTGCGACACGATTATATCCTCCTGGGAACACCCGACAAATTAAACAGATGCTGATTGAGGAATGGGCACTCGTACCTCAAGAACTGTTGGACAATCTGGTGCTGAGTATGGGGAGGGCATATCCCATACTAAGGAACATCTGCTTGCTGTTCATCCTCCTGGACAGGCAATCATGTGTAACGATACTATGAGTTCAATAAAGCCTTTTTTTGTTTGATTCCATACTGTATGCATTGTATTCATTTCTACGCAACTATGCTTTCGTCATTCTTTCAGAACAAAATGCTGTATCTCATTTCTGAATTTCATGTCTGTCAGATGATTTCTGGTGAAGTTATGGCAAAAAACATACCTGTTTCTTAAGTTTTGCACACCAGTGTAGTATACAATGAGAATGAAATTAGGAAATTTTCTTCAAATGTGCAAAACTATAAGAGGGATATTGCAGTCTGAGCACATCGGCAACCCTACGCCAAACAAAAAGGCACTTGAGAGGAAGGCATTATTACCGATGAGTAGTCTCGTTAAGCTTACGTCTGTCCCTGGTCTGGCCAGATGGCATGCCACAAGCTCATTGTCAGTTTGATAAAATGCAGTTTATTTTCCATTTCTTGATTCCAAGATTTCTGCCATATTGAATGCAATAAGATTAACAAGTAGAACAATGTTTCTTGTAAGTTTAAAATACAAGAAGAGTGTATTACCAAAAGAGAATTCTAAAAAGGACGGACAATATATGCCGAAAAATGTGTAGATGTCCATGAAAAAATCTTTTGAACTTTTTTGCAGTACAGTCAGTCTTTTCATTACTAGTTATACTTACATGACTAAAGGTTTAAATAAATGCAATAAAAACTCTTTTCATAAGAAAAAAAAATCTTCAAAAGCCCACAAAATTGCAAATAATTTAGAGGACATATCGAGCACAACTCGTGCAGGCGACAACTGTGTCACTGTTGAAAACACAACACATTCAAAAGTTTGAAAGAAATCGATGATGAGGATAATTAAACAGTTGTAGGAAAACTAAGAAACGGTAACTTTAGCAAAATTAAAAAATAAAATATGAAGAGCCTGGATAATCCCAAAGTGAAAAATATAAGATTTTAATTCGATATATATCAATGTTCTCAAGATTCACAGCATGAATTCCAAGTTTCAATTTCTTATGAAAGGGAAGGACTTTATATGAAAGTACATTGTCTATGAAGACTGTTAGGCATACTAATATTTTGGACTGCATAATGGGGAAGAGAACATGTAGAAGTATCGAACTGATACCTCTACACCTAAGGCGTAGAAAGCGAATTGGTGACATATTAGATAACCTTTAGGCAGGCTTAATTCCAAATGCTCCGAAATAAATGCGCACTCTAGAGTGATATAATGCATCCACAAAATATTGTGTCTAGCAGAATTAAACTTCGCAACCATAGTTAATGCATGACAGTATTAAAGCTTCATAAATGCAAAACAATGAAAAACGATCCGATCCCCCAGTATTGTGTTAAAAATGAATATTAAAAGCATTCTCGTACATCTTTTTCCACAATTGAAGGGCATGTGGAAGGAAAGTGAATTTTCGTTCAAAAGTAATTCTTAAAAAGGGTCTCTTTAAAAACTGGGATTGCTATATTATTGATATCAACTTTTTTCCGGAGAAAATGTGTGTCCATTCTCATCGCTACAAATTTATTAATAGCATCTTGTTGCTATCTCTCAATGACGGTCATGAGAGCCATGGCATTTACAAATCATCAAAGTACAAGGTTTCATAACTGTTGGTAAAATGTTAAGAATTTGTCTGAAAATATGTGTAAACAAGGTGACTCTTAACAAGCTCCTTTGTTGAAAATTCTCCTGTTGCATAGCCTGAAACATAATTCCCTATTCGAACACGGAAAATGCCATAAGAATTATAAATATAGACTAATTTCCCTTAAAATTAAGATAGGATGCAAAAGATTCCATATTGCCATATGCGATAATCTACATTACTGAAGTCGAAATCGACATCAATGTCCTGATTTTGGTAGCAAAGACAATGTGGGATTTAAAATCGAAAATATTTTCAATAGTTCATCTGTTTTTGCAGAAACCAAAGAAAAGTAAAGCCCTTTTTTTCCCTAATTGATATACAATTCTAGCATTAATCAAGCCAGCTAAAAATTTTACAAATGCAATTCTTCATGAAATTGGTCTAGAGTGCAGAGAATTATAAGGATCTTTGCCGGGTTTTAGGAATAGTATCATAAGTGCTTCATATCGTTAGGTTGTTGTGTGGTTTATTAGCGCAAGAGCCATTTTTGGCTATACTGCGCCAAGCTTACGATAAAATGAGAACAGACATTTAAACCAACACGATTTTAAAAGTTAGTGTAAGTAATTTAAGCCACATAAAAAGTGTCGATGCAAATATTATAAAACAATTTTAACGTAAGACAATAATTAACGGAAATGCAAAATAATCATGTAATGAAGACGTATTTTTATAAAAGGAAAAACAGACTAAAAAGGTGTTAAATACAGTTGATAAAATGAATAGCTCTGAAAAATTTAAAAATATTTGGGAGGTATTTCTCACCCACCAGGTCTTGCAAGTAAGGAAAAGACGAGTTAAAAAAAAATATGACGATGAGCATTAAAATCAGGACATTCAATTAAAATATGTTTCATACTAAAAGCAATATGACAAGTGGGGCAAATTGGAACCCTTTCACCTAAGATGAGATGGCGATGAATATAACGGGTCATATACGGAGGCGAGTCAATTTCACATCAACCTCTCATATAAGATGAACAGGCCATAAACGGTTCGTTTATGGCCTGCTTACCGTTTAAATACGTTTAATGAAAAATCTCTTAACGTCACAATATGGAAGTTTATGGGACAAAAAGAGTCTGCAAATTTTGCCGCTGAATCAGCTTCTTCATTCCCAGAAATGCCTACGTGACTCGGGATCCAACTAAAAGGGATATGAAAACCTTCATTTTGTAGGAGACGCCAAGTAAATAGGATTATAATCGCAATCGGATGCATCCGATTGCTGTAGTGCGAAAGTGTCTCTAACGCACTCATACTATCGATATAAATAATAAAGTTACGTTCAGGGAAAGGCGAAATTTTCTGTAGGGTACAGAAAATTGCTATCAACTCAGCAATAAATACTGAACAGCAATTATGTAAACGATAGTTCAGTGTATCAGAAGGAAAAATTATGCCACAACCGACATGTCCATCTGATTTTGAGCCATCTGTAAAAATTGGTACTAAAGAAGAATATTGATAGTGATAATGCAAAAACAGGTGTTTAAAAATAGCTGGATTCTTTGAAGATTTATCGAATCCTCCACAGGGATTCAGGAAAAAAAATTTGGGAGGTCCCAGGGGGGAAACATAACAAATCTACAGTCTTAATTATAACATTTGAAATGCCCGAGTCATGGAAAAGTACTTTCGTTCTCTCACTAAATGGAAGAATGCGAGAGGAACGAGCATCATATAGTCTGCGAAGATTAATTGGTAGCTTTATATTAGAGATGGAATGATTAGAAAAAGATTTTGTGCGGAAATAATAACAGGCAGACAATTTTTTGCGTCTTAAATCAAGAGGTAGCTGGTTGCAAATAGAGTAGAGGCTCACTGCGGGAGAGGTACGAAATGCTCAGGAACAATTCCTTAACGAAGAATGGTGAATGGTATCCATCATCGCAAGGAAGAAGCACGAGCGGAACCATACCCTATACACCCATAATCCATGCGAGATAGGATGACTGCTTCTTAAATATGGATCAGAGATGTCTAATCGACACCCCAAGACGTTTTAGAGTGTACCTTTATGATTTCTCACATTTCTCCCGCAGATTTAAAATATGAGGAAGAAAGGAGAGTTTTCTATCGAAAATTACTCCCTGAAATCGTATTTCATCCACAACAGCGATAGATGCATTTCGTATTTTAATGACAAGATCTACATGGATATTTCGTTTCCTTCAGAAATGAACACCTCGGTTCTTCTCTGAAGAGATAATATGCCCGTTATTATCGCACCAAGCTAATACTTTATTAACGGCATTTTGCAATTGTCGCTCTATTAAATTCATATTGCTGCCTTGGCATGAAATCTGCAGATCATCAATATAAAGTAATCCCTGAAAAGTGGAACACTGAGGACACTTCCTTGCTGAACTCCCTCATCTTGAATAAAAAAAAATTCGAATGCAAGTTGGCTACACGAATTCAAAAAGTCCGATGTGATAAAAAGTTCTGTAAAAATATGGGAAGGGTTCCTCTAAAACCAAAATTATTAAGTGTAGAAAGTATGCCATAGCGCCATGTCCGGTCGTACGCCTTCTCAATGTCAAAAAATATGGAGACAAGGTGGTTCCTTCTAACAAATGTGTTGCGAATTCGGGTTTCCAGTACTACGAGGTAATTAGATCTACCTCTTTGGAGACCACTCTGCAACGGGAGGATACATCCTTGTTTCTCCAATTCATGAATGAGACGTGCATTGACCATTCTTTCAAAGGTTTTGCAGAGGCAATTCGTCAAAGCAATTGGTCGGTAGTTAAGAGGGTTAGATGGTTCCTCGCCAGGTTTTAATATTGGGATCAAAATAGCTTCACGTCATTGTGAAGGGTACTTCTCTTCAATGCATATTCTGTTAAATAATAATACATTCGAAAGGGAAATTGCGTTCAAATGGCGGAGCATATTATACGTACGTCATCCCATCTGGTCCAGTGCTTGTATCATAGACTTTCGATAAAGCTGTTTCCAGTTCAGACATCATGAATTCAGTTATATGGATTAGTATTTTGGGCTTTAAAACGCAAAGGCAACCGTTCCGCGCGATTCTTAATTGCCAGAAATTCTGGGCTGTAAGAATCTATTGCGGATACTTGTGCGAATGCTTGACCTAGAATATTGGCAATATCTAACGGGGCAGAATGCGTCATATTTTCTGTATTTAAAACAGGAATGTGGGTTTCACTGTATATCCCATTAGCAGAATTTACTTTCTTACACAAATGTTTACTGGAAGTGGTGGATGTGACGGATGACACGAATTTAATCCAAAATTCCCTTTGACTACGTCGGCGTATGCGACGAGCAAGGGCTCTGGCACGCTTAAAATCAGATTTTCTGTTGTCGGGTACCTTCTAAAAATATTCCTATTATCAGAAATAGGATGCTCGTTTCATATTGGGTTTTCTTTCCATCCGAATGTGTGTACACAAACTATTGATGATTCGAACCCCGTTCGAATCGATTTATCACGAAATAAAAGAATGCTCCCACTTATTTATGCAAGATGTTATTTGACGGTTTTATGCAAATGTTTTTTCACTCTAAGAGCAGAAGCACGTGTGCGCGCATGCTTAGGCGTTGATTGATTCAGATTATTTTTTTTTAACTTGTGTTCGTTGTTTGTGTCGGTGTGATATGTTATAATGTATTAAATGTTTGTTTGTCGCAAGAAATAAAAGTGTGTTTTTAAGAAGTCTTCTCGACTTGCAACATTTTATAAGCACCAGTCGCATGCATTTTTCACTGCTATTATTTGAACATTTTACTCTGCGGGCCTTAAAACGATTGATCTTGACAATTACAGAGTTTGAACCCAAATATCGTCTGACAATTCCAAAGCCGCTTTTGGTTCTTATGACTGTCGCGACAAGCCCCGTTCCCCCACGGTCTACCAAGCTTTCTTATACGAGGGGAAGTCTTCGGGATGGTGGCATTTGCGGCACTTATTATGTTATCAACGACACTTTGCACTGGTTCCGTGATGTCGCAAGTATTTACCATAGTCTGTGACATTTGCCAATCGCATGAAAGCACCCCAGACTGGAATAGGAAATGCGGATGAGTCACACCACCTCTATCAGCATGGGTGACAATAATAGTGAAATGATCACTATTATAAAGATCTCTGCTCACTGCAAAGTCAGCAATGGCATAAGTTCAGGAGAACATACGGCCAGATAAATTATATGGAAGCTACGTATGGGTTCCTGAAAGTATGTTTTCTCTTCGTTGTTCAGTAAACTGATACAGTTATTGGCAATAAACTACTCGATCTTTCTCCCACGAGAGTTTGCACTATTCGAACCCCACAAAATATTATGACCGTTGAAATCACGAAGTATAATAAAAGGCGAAGGAAGCTGGTCCACTAGATTGTCAAGGTCTTGTTGGCAGATGACATCATGAGGCGGTAAGTAAATGAAGCAGACTGTGACTAATATTCGTTTCTGAACTTGCACAGTCACAGCCTATAGAGAAATATGTAAACTTAGTTGTGAGATCGGATAAAGATTTGAAGTGAAGATAGACACCTCCAAAATTGTGAGATCCTGTGTCTGCATATTACCGATCAATTTAGTGGGAATGTTTGGTGTCGAAAATGTTTCTTGAACACCAGTGCAAACAGGATGAAAGTTGTTGATAATGGTCTTGATGTCATGAAGTTTCGACTGAATGCCGCGACAATTCCAAGAGAGGAAGGTACCCATTAAAAAAGTCTTTTTGCAAGGGAAGTTGGAAGAACAGTGTTCGGAGGTTGCGTGACATCGCACCTCATTTCAAATTCATCCTCCTCCTCAGATGGATGGAGTGAGATGATTTCGGAATTTTTTGATGCGCCACCAAAAATGGACGTTAAGTCCTTATGAGCAACACCTTTATCCGCGAGTCCCAGATCAACAGAATTGCTTAAAGTTGCATTTTAAGTTTACTGGCAAGATCTTAAGTAGCCAGGCCACGTTTGGAGAGAATTGGCTTGAGGTATTTATTTGATTTCTGTTTTGGTTTAAGTATTACAGTTCTACTATTATCAGGAGTACTATTCAGGGAACTTTCTGTGTCAGAATCTGACAATTTTACCTGTGTTTTGTTTTAATGACTTTAAGCAAAGTTTTAATAAGTAAATCCCTTCGATTATTGAAATAAAAGTTAGGACAAATATCTACACACAAAAATATTTTTAATATCTACACACAAAAATATTCCTTATTTTTCATTTTAGTTATTTTAAGCTTTTAAAATGTTATTAAAACAGTCTTGTCAATATGCCATATATTACTGTTTATTTTTTTTACATAAAAAGAATTCAGAAAGTAGACGAACAGTTTTTAAAACTATTTATTCTGAAATTTCAAAAATAAATGAAATTGAGAAAATGGTTCAACAAAAACGCATTGCGAAATTGCTTTGATTTCTTCTTCAGTGTGTTCACGTTTCTTTTTACTCATAATGCAGAAATATTAAGCGTTTAAATTGAAAAATTACCAAAAAAAACCTATTTACAGTTCGTAAAATAAAGAGCAGAAATTCACAACTGAAGAGAAATTTTCAGAATGGTATTCGTAAAAGGAGCGCAGTATTTATATAACTTCTCACACCGTGAAGAGAAAAAAAAAGGAAACTCCCAATCTTTTTCGGATCTTTTAATTCTATTTGAAAGCGGTAGTTTGTACTAGGCATCAAAAATACCGACAGTCCTTTGATGGCATAATAATACACTAGGAGTGTAAAAAGACTTCCCTTCACAGCGACAAGAGTCACTACACATTTTGTAAGAAAATTGCGATGTGAATAGCCCGCAGTGCCAATCCAATAGTTTGTCTTTATATCATTACGAAATATTGAAAACAGCATGCCGTTTTTATCTGAAAATAAAGAGTGTGCCGGTATCCTAAAATATCATCCATCGTTAACAGAGCACTTCAGTGGAAAATTTCGTTTATAAATAACCATAAAATCTTTCTATTTTCCTGTGTTAGCAGAAAATAGGAAACTAAAATCCTTTCAAAACACAAAATGAACGCGCACAACCTATTCAGTGAATCCCTTCACAACCCTTATCGCCTTAAGTCACAGGGGAATCTTCTGTGAAAAAGTCGCGATCATCAGAGATAACACGAACCTCCTGGTGTACGTAACGCAGTAGCCACTTTTAATACCCTTCTTCCCTAAAACGAAAGCAGACGCCCCAAACCGACCGACTTTGAGTTTAAGAGAAAATTTCCAAACCTCCAGGCTGGAAGTGAGAGGGTTAAGGAATTATGAGGTGTGACTGTCACAGAAAATGTTGCCAAAGCTTTTATTTTAATGATTTGCTGTGCTTGCTTTTTAGAACCGACTTCCACCAGAAAATCACCTGAACGCATTTTTCGAATGGAAGACATGTCTCCGACTATTGCTGTAATAGCTATTTGTACTAGAAAAGGATATTTGTTAAATGTTTCATTATTTTCGGACAAACGTTTCATTATAAAAAAGGAGTCGAAATGAAAGTTGGTCGACTGAAAGTTAACAAATTTTAGATCCTTATGGTGCCCACTGAAGGGAGATTTTTTGGAAGAGCCCATGCGATATAGAGAGAAATTCAGGCCCGATGGAACCGCCCACCTTGGAGCCCAACAAAGGAAGGCAGCCACCGGCTCTGGCCATTTCCAGCCTCGGCGCTTACCTTAGTACTAGTCGGAACCTATACGATCCGAGTTACCCCGGGACAGTGATCACACTTAACGCCA
>JAPMOR010044380.1:0-20240 GCA_026543865.1 Argiope aurantia
AATTTTTATAACAAATTCCTTTAAATCATTTGTGACTTATTTCCCTCATATATTATATTACCTGTATTTCAGTTTATAGAACCAAAACTCTTTTCAAATAAAATATTTCATATTCAATATATTTAGCAAAATGAAGTATAGTCAAAACTCTCAGAATAAGTTTAAATAATGAACAAAACAAAAAAATAAATAAAATTTTAAAAAAGCTGAGCAATGTTTTGCTAAACACGTGACGAGGTGAAATCCGACTTCACATGTAGAATTTTGCCTCTATTTCAGTTGTAAAACTTTGTTTGATATTTGTTTGTGTTGATTTTTTTTTTTTTAATAAAACAGAATAGCAAAATAAACAGTTGAGAAAAATAATTATGAAACATTTTAGCATACATTATGATTTCACATTACAATACAAAAATAAAAGCATAGATAAAAACTAACTACCAAAGTTACCATGCACTTATAGAGTGCATACTGTGTACAGTAAGAAATTGAGGAGACTTCATTAGAAAAGATCGAGACAACAGCCTCAGTGGAGCTGATAATTTTTAGCTCTGGAGCCAATAAGCTCGTAATTATTTAGGATTAAAAACTATTATCTTATTTTACATTGATCCTAAAGAAAAACTGGTGCATTTAACAAGTATTTTGCATTATAAGATAAGATTTGAAAACTAATTACACTTGATCAGTGAAGTCTCGACTATACATGGGCAATAAAAAGTATAATGCATTCTAACTTTATGGAATTTCTATGGTACAAGAGCCAGACAAAGTTTAAATGCATTTTTTGTTAATAAAAAAAATTATTGCTGACCACACAGTATAAACAGTTTGATAATACATGAGAATTCCTGAACTTAAATTGTGTGAAGTATTATAACTCTCTAACATCCAAGTAAATTCCAGAATTCATCCATTCAGATATTTTTCATTTAAATATAAAAATTAATGATTAAAGTATAACCTTAAGTGACAATAAAGTACTAATCTACAATATGAATTTTCCTTTAATCATAATTGTTAAGGTTACAAGAAATTTTTCTGCAGGTTTATAAATTTCAACAAATTTTCCTTTAGTTATTAATACTCTTTAACTCTGTTCTTTCCTTTTAAAAACTTTTTTATAATGAAAAATAATTCAAAAATATTGATTCAGATATTTTTAAAATTATTTAAAATTATTAATAACAGTTAAATATAGCAGTTTTCAGGACAAAATATAATTAATAAGTAGCAAGAAACAAAAAATAATATTACATAAATAAACCTTTGAAAATGATATTTTATTTGTTTATATATTTTACAAACACCTTAATTACAGAATAAGTGAGATAAAAAAAATCCACTAAAGATTCTAAAAGTTAAGAAAAGGCACATTTATATAAAAGACATATGCAGAATATATTTTAAAAATTTTTTAACAAAACAAATAAAATCAACAGTGAAATATATGTTAATAAAAGAAAAAATTTAAAATAACAATCTAAAATTCTTTGCTGTAAAGCAAATAAAAAAGCACAATTTATCTTCTACAGACTAATAAAACGACGAAATTTATGACCCTATTGTCTATCTTGCCTATCCACGTAAAGGTGAAAAGAAAAGGTTTTCATCTACATGCATTTTGGATACTTTCACAAGTTTATTAGTTATTCCGCTTATATTATAAATCGAGATCAATTTATATGCAAATCATAGAAGAATTAAAATTTCACCATAAAAACTATTTTATTCTTTAGGTAGACTACCGATTCAAATTAGATACAGAGAGAACACTTTCAATTTTTTTTTAAATATGAATCGACATAAAATTAAATTTTTATCAAGAAATGATATATAATTCAAACATCCCAGACAGAAGAAAACATTTCAGAAAAATTTAAATACTTGAAAAAATTCATTTTAAAAATCCAATAATGGTTACTTCCTTTAAAATAATAGTAATTTCACAAATAATCCATTACTTTTAGTGATTAAACTAATTTATAATTAATATTATCTCTAGAGTTAAGAAATATTTTCACTAAAACTTACATGAAACGGCAATGAGTATTTGAAAGGTTGTTGATGTTTACTGAATTTCCGAATTTGAGGTTACCTATATAAACTTGAAGATTTATGAAAATTATACTTACTTATCCTAGGTTGAGATATGAAATCTCTAGTAACTACCAAAGAATGTTCTTTTGAAGCTGCAATCGAATCTTTCGGCATCTTTTTAATTTAGATGAACTTATAAAATACAGAAATCACAGCAGTCATGTGATGAAGAGCCCAACTTGAGCTGTAAACCCGATTACAGCTGTTTTAGATCTTGGCAACGCCTTCGCTGAAATCAGAAAGTAACGTTCTTGAAAAAAAAAAGAAATCTGTTTGATGGCATGCCAGTAACACAATAAATCTAAAATTGTTGAATTTACTACCAAATATAAAAGATCAATAATCCACTAAGAAATAATAAATTAAATTATTGCTTTATTTTATTCATAATTTCGTAGTTTCTTTATTGATTTATTATATCATGAGCATGCATGTTTTTCTATTGGGCACATAAACAGATGAGAAAAACATAATATTTTACCAAATTTTATTGAAATTAGAATGTAACTAAATGTAAGTACGACAAAGGGACTTTGTCTTACATTCTTGTCTTTCTTAATAATGTTCTAAGCCTTCTTGTACCAACTGTTGGTATTAAGAAGATGGAAATAGTCTTCAAGTATTTTTTTAGGAAATGAAGCAAATCAGTAATCAATCCAACAATAACAAAAAAGGTAAAAGATTAATGATCAATGAAATTTGATTTAATCTAATAAAAAAATTATTTTCATCTATCATATTTCAGATTGCAATTATTCAATATCTCTAACAACCCTATTCATCTACCAAAGTTCCCTTTGCCTTGACAAGAAATGAATAATCTATCAGTTTCAGGAGCAGAGGTAGAGGAAGGAAGAAGGGCAGTGGAAATTGGGAAGCACTTGCTTATTCTCGTCGGCAAGAAAGGGCGAGTTCCATTTGTAAATAATCTTGAAGAAGGCAAGTTTAGAAAATGGGTTTCAAAGAATATGATAATTTACATCCCACATAAAGGTTATTGTATTATATAAAGGTTATTTACACTACTATTATAAATGTGAAAGTTTGGATGGATGGATTTTTGTTAGTCAATCACGTCAGAACGGCTGAACGGAATTGGACGAAATTTAGCACAGACGTACATTATAGTCTGGAATGGTACATAGGTTACTATTTATTCCGGTTAATTTTTTATTATTTAAAAAATAACTTTAAATAACCCGTGCTAACGAAATTAGGTTTAACATGTATTCGACCGAATATTTCAAACGATTCTATTTATTTTCTTTGCGCATTAGTGCATTCTTAGTTTAATTTTGATGCATTTAAATTTAAACATTATTAATTAATCGATCTTTCGGATTCATTCTGAAGTACTTTTAAATAAAATAAAACATGAACATAGGAAATTGAAAATTTCTAATCTGCATTATGTTACCCCAACTGGCGTTGAAAATTCATGCATGCGTAGTGTGTTCTGATTGTTGACAACTTTGTTTTCATTTAAACTGAAAGTTTAAAAATCATGTGTATTATACTATTGTAGCTATCTCAATCTTGATAGATAAATAAAATAGAATTAATTGATTTGATTTTAAAGAAACACGCACTTGATATGCTGTTTTGTTTTATTTCAGGTATACTATATAAATAAATTGCTTTTAGGTTAGTTGTGTGCTTTAGTAATTAAATTATATTTATGTTAGTTATATACTTTTCGTATATGCTTATAGTTAAGTGCATCGTTTTTTTTTAGGTTAGTCTATTTTTTTATATATATTTTTTTATTTGATAGTTTTTCGAAATGTCCAGAAAACGTAAATCTAATCTTTCGAAGCGGAGTAATAAAGCTCGGGCGATGAAAAGTAGCTAGAAGACCTGTTTGCAATTTTAGTGAGCACTTGCGGATTATCAAACCTTCTCCAGCTGTGGGATAAATACAAGGACGCTTTATCAGGAGATATCGTGCATAGGCTGGATGGCACTCAAATGACCTAATCATTAACGAAGCTTTGATATTGATTGAGGATAAGAGGATTTCCATATCTGGAAAATATCTCGCTGATTTCGGCCTATCCCCACCGCAGCGAAGAGGGGAATTATCAAGCGAAATTGTGAAAGAGCTCTGGCTGAAGTTCCCTTGGTCATTGCTGCATTATTGCTTAACGGTAGCCGGACTGTACATTCTGTTTTCAAACTGCCGCTTAATCTTACAAGCGAAGATACCCCAACATGATATCACCAACATGATACCCCAACATGATACACCACGAAGATATCACCAAAAACAGCGAACGGGGAGTCCTTTGTAGCAGTGCAAGTTAATAGTATAGGACGAGTGCACAATGGCGCATAAGCATGCATTAGAGGAGTTCAACCGCAGCCTGCAGGACATCCGCGGCAATCAGGCGGTGATGGGCGGCGTTGTCGTTTTGCTCGCAGGTGATGTTAGACAGACAGTGCCGACTGCTGATCAGACCGTCAGTTCTCATGCATACACATCAAAATTTTCACGCGAGCGAAGTCGCGGGTAATAGCTAGTTGTATTATAAATAGCTAAGATAAACGAATTTGTATGAATCTAACTACTAGCAATTAAGTCAGGATGGTAGATAATTAATTAAACTGCCTGTCATGCATCAAACATATTTGCTTCATTTTGCAAAATAAGTCTTGACACAGATGTCGCATTTTATCGATTATTTTGACCATGTCGGTTAAGAAACCACGCAGACGGGAGAAAAAAATGTATGCATTTCTGCTTTCCTCCATTGTATTGAACGGTAATAAGAGTGTAGTGTCACATAAGAATGTGGCGAGTGTTATTGTAAAGATTGTATAGAGCTACTTTCAATTATTTTGCCTGCTACTGATTTTACTGAACACTTATAAAATATTCTTCTTTAGCGATACATATGCAAATTTTCTTATTTATTATATTTCATTTCATTATGATGATTTCTTGTCTAAAATCTGATTAACGATTAAGATCAACCTGGTAAAATTATAGAATATGCTAAAATAAATTACTCAGTCGTAGCCAAATGATATTATATTAATAAAAACCATTTTGGTGGAAGTAAAATATGTAAAAGAATATATTTATTTAACTGAAAATATTCGGGTTTTTTTTTAAAATCTAATTCATAAAGTTTAGTCAAGTATTGCAGATAGCAATTTGACGGGGGAAAAAATACGTGATTTGCAACTTTTTATCTATGAAAGAATTTACCCAAGAACACTCTCAAATTCTTCCTTTTTCCATATCCAATATTATAAGTATTATAAGTATGAAATCAAAGTGTGAAATGTTTCCTTTATTTTTCTTTTCTACTTTCCAGTTCTAATTCCCTTACGATAGTAGCAATACCCTGTGAAAGACTTCAGAATTTTTAATGATATGTGGACATAAGTGTCTTGAATAAACGATGACAGATTTAAAAATTATTGATTGAATATTTATATATACTACAAATAGAAAAATATTAAAATTTAGAAAAAGAAGTGCGTATTTTCAATGCATTCAAGCTTATTATAGCTACAGAGAAAGTTCATAAAATTTAAATAGACATACGTAAAAGATAAGCTCGACTGGTAAGTTTAAACACAAAAACTTATTTCCTGATTTTGAATAAACTCCTCTTGCATATGAGTTCAAATATACACATATAAATGAATATATGAACAATGTAAATAAAATAATTCATTTTTTCACATGCACATTTTTATATCATTCTTTAATCGGTGTCTTATGCAACATATTTTCCAGTTGAAAAATTTACTTAAAAATTCTTTTCACTAATTTTTATGAAAAAAGAAAAAGCTTGCGGCATAAAACACTAATACTTTTTTTAAAATTGAAATATGTTGTATTTTCTTTTCTTTAGGTTTGAAAATTTTCATTAAAGATACTACGTTTGAAAAATAACTGATGTGTCACTGTGATAGTCATTCTTCTTTCAGTGGAAAGAGAGAAGGCATCACAAGATAGTATCCTGCAATATATAAAAGTTTCATAGATCGTTACTTTTGGATAAAAGAATTATTGTGTGCCATTCTCCCCATCGTCCTATTATCTATAGTTTAAATGACATATAATGAAATATTAAAATGGGATGGCTTTCGCTGTTTCTTTTTTTCTTCTCATTTGCAAGGAAAAGAAGTGTTCTAAATAGAAGGTAAAGATTACTTATTAGTGCAAGGTCGTGAACAATGCCTCCACAATACAGTCCGATATTGTGAATGCCAGAAAATATTGTAAGGATATATAAAAATGCTGTTGGGTGTAAAGCAATTCTTTTAGCAATAAGATCTTTATTTGATCCTATCATTAAAATGCAATAATTTTTCGGGTAATAATGATGAATGAATCGACTTTTCTTGTTAAAATCGTGGAGGACTTTAATAAAGTAGATTACTAATCGTAAGTGCTTTTAAAGTAAAATTATATAGGAGATATTGAAGTGAGACAAATTTGGCACGTATTTAAGGGATTTTTCCGGAAGCTTACTTTTAGGTGCATAATTCGTGCTTATTTGGAATATCAGCCTCACAGCAAAATGAAATATTTAGCATTTATTCTTGCTGACAGAATTTTAGATTTCTTGCTGACAATATTCAAGTTTAGATTTGCTATGTTTTTTTATTTTCTTTTTATATTTGTTCTTTAAACTATTCATCTGTTTATGTGTTTATAATTAAATATTATAATATGTAAAAATATTATATGATATTAAAAACAAAGCAGTCTTCCCTTTGTTTTTGTATATGTTTTCCTTTTAATATTTTCATTTAGAGTTTATAAATTACGAACAATAAAACGTTTTGACGATATGTGCAATATTGTTCATATGATATGGTATTCTTGATAAGGCATTCCTCAGTTTTTTTCAATTTTATTCTTTATTTCACAAAATATACATGGTATTTCGTAACTACATATTTGAAACGATTAGACAAAAACATAAATTCTTTTCCTATAAAATTGAAACTTGAATATTTTGTATTAATAATACTTATTTTTGTTAGTATGATATGGTTTTCACTATTAATTTTTAATTAAGCAATTTTTCTTGTAAATTTATAGAACTGCTACTCAGTTCTAACATTACTTACAACAGTTTTTAATCGATGCAGTATAGCTGATACATATTCATTCCACTTTATATTATTATCGCCTTCTATTAAATCTTTTGCAATCGTTCACTAATCCACCGAAAATGATATGGGTTGTGTGCGATATTGTGGCACCACAGGTTGAAGCCAGGTTTCTGAACAATTTGAGCTCAAAATGATTTTTTTTAATAAATCATTTTGAGCTCAAATTGTATGTATGGCAATATTCCAAATTTGTGGAATCAGTATCCTTAGAATATTTTGCCAGCCACTTCAACTGTAGTATCAGGCAATAAAACTGCTTCTATCCAAGTAGAAAAAGAGATGCATGTCAAACCAAACTGCATACCATCTGAAGGGTGTAACAGACTAATTAAAGCAATGTGTACAACACTGAATCTTACATCTGCACTTGGCAAAATTTAGATTCAATGTGCTTCTTACCTTTGCATTTTTCACAGCTAATACATGTATCTTTCCATTCTCATATTTTCTTCCCTATCTCTGGGCAAATAATTTTTTTCATGTGCTTGATGTTTCTCTAATACAAGGAAGTAAAAAAAATACTACTTTGTTGAAACATCTGTTATTGAAATTATTGTGGGTTATAATATGTAATGTTAGATGTTGAAATAACATGCGAAAGGATATTCCTAGATATAGTAAGATATAAGATTCAGAGAAAAATTAATATTCATTAAATGTTGAAATTCTTTATCATGCAACATCATCAGTTCGTAACATTGCCTTAATTCTTGGTAATATATCTGAAACAACATTATTTTACACACTATATAGTACTGGTTGAGAGATTTTTTTATCATGTGGCTGTGATCAGTGAATGTCTAATCACAACCACCTCGGCAAAGAACAATATGTCGCATATATAGGTATTACAGATATCAGTATTGTTTTCATTAAAGGGGCATATCAGCGTTACAACAGTGAGGCAATTATTTGATTCATTAGTCATTTCTCTTTTCTCTTGATTCTATCAAGGTTCAGTCAAATCGCATTAGTTCGACCGTCTTAATTTTTAAAAAAAATTCTTTTTTATGTTTATGTGTCTTTTTCAACGTAACAATACTTCTTCTGGAAAACAAGGTAACACCAATGGACTTTTGGCGGATTTTTTAGAATCACTACAATTCTAATTTTTGTTTCTAGCTCATTCATATAACTTTGAAAAATCTGTTTCTAAGAGTCCGCTGATGGAACTTTTTATAATTCTCTTCAATAGATGTCTTACATAATTTGCAGTATTAAATGCTCTCTTACGAATCTCTCTTGCAGCTGGAAGCTCTTTTGGATATTAATCTGCTCATGTACGAAAAGCCACGAGTTACTTTTGATCTCGGCCTTTCAGGAGGTGCTCAAATTATTAGGGATACTGTATCCAATTATGAGGAACTGTGTACTTTCTAAAACTGAACACAAAAATGTTAAATATCCTTATATATTAGTGCTGAAACTTTCAGCTCTATCTTAGAAAGTTTGAAGTTATTCTTTAGTTGTTGTATCTTCCATTGACAATCGTTCTGTTTGTGAATTTAATTCATAACATTGATCTGAAGTGTTCAATGATATAGTTTCAGCAAAAAAAAAAAAAAAAAAAAAAATCTTCATGAATATATTCAATACTTATATCTTTTTAAAAAAAACGAGATTTTTTATTTTTCCATGACTGTTTCCGAGTGTGATTTCGGAATTAAAAGTTGTCTAATATTGTTAATTCCCCTTTTTAATTATATCATCGACTGTTTTAGCACAAACGCGCCCGTTCTTACATTTTCAATGGTATCTCATCTGTTCTGGACTCAAAATGTCAACTAATTGCCAAGATAGTCCAGCGTTTCAAAACGGAAAGCTACAAGCTAGTTTAAATATTATACATACCAACATCCCTCGATATTATTGCAGAAGATTCGATAAATATGTATTAAAAATTAGGCATAGGATAAAAACATCATTAAGAAATTATTCTTTGTAATGACGAACTTGTAAGCGAAACTAAATTAATAGGAAAAATAGTGAATGTTGACATTGAACAGAGTTCACTGATTGGTGAATCAGCGAATTTTTGTATATATATATATGTCATAGTTGGACTAAATCCTTCGAAGGATACCGTTATATGTAAAAGTGAGTGAGCAAAATAACTCAGTATCACAACGAATTAAATTAAATGTAGTGTATATTCTTATCTTGAAAATTACATATTTTTATTAAATTTTAGATCCAGTGTGTAAAAAAAAATCCACTTTAAAATGCTTCTGAATTAACTTGCTTGACTTCATTTCAGGGATTTTGTACATTACATGTTTTTAAAATCTTTTCAATTAAAACAATTCCTAATGTAACATAAGAAATAATAATAGCACAATGCTATCGTATAATATTTTGGAAAAATTGAACAATATTGTGAATACAGAGAAGTACTTTATAAATAATATTTTACAATATGAGACAATATTTGAAAAGATCTGAATTTTTCAAAAGCACTGTTACAGTAAAATTTGGGCACAAAAGAATTAATTATTGCTTAATAAATTATTTAGTTTGAGATTTTATCCCAAAATATTCTAGAATAACTTTTAATTGGAAGATGAATATTGTATAGTATTGCACATTATTGTGAAAACAATAATGAAAATTCCATATTGAACAACGGTGAAAAAGATTGTAAAGATTATATTGTAAATTCTACATTCCATTACCTTGATCAACGTTGTGATGATACTACTGTAAATTATGTATTTAACAATATGATGTAACAGCTAATTATTCATCTTTATGTGTTGAGGAAATGGAATTGTTTAGTATTCAGGCTATAGATTTTCTGAATTTTGTGTGTTGGAGGATGATTCAGGGCTGCGCAAATAAAATAAGCAAAAACTCTATAGATAATTTTACATGCAAGCACAGCAGACTTTCATAAAAAGAAGAGGATTGCATTCCGCGTAATAAGTAAGTCATATTATACGGAATGCCTGAAGAATTTAAGCAAGTTCAAACTTATCTCTGATTTGGAACTGCATATATTGTTAGTGAGATGCTCCTTCCTTTTTTCTTTCAATTATCAGCTTCTCTATTAATATATTGAAAGCAGAAGGTAGGTGGAAGTAATTGTTTATCTAAATAGAAAGATTTAAAAAAAAACTATGAAAATATTAAACACATTTAACGCTTAATAGGAATATCGTAACAATCAACAATGTGTAATTTATCTCAAAAGTCTATATTGCATAACCAGTAATTTATAGCATTGTACGAGAATTAGCAACAAATCTTTCGTTGCATCCCGCGAGAGTTTATTGCATTTTATTCATTTGCACTATATTAATCGCCTGTGGTGATCAGATGGTTCGTATTTTTATTAACACCGTTACAGAATACTCCCAAATCCATCCGATGAGTATACGGGAAAGAAGTCTAGCAGGCTCATTGAAGGAAAACAACACCTTGTCCTACAAGAGTCTGTGGCGAATTGGAATGAGCGAGGATAAAACGTGGAGCCTTGTGGTTCGCAGCCAAGTAACATGACCACAATACAACAGCAATTGCTCGTGTAGCGTAGCTGTTAACTGGCTTATAAGCTATTTATCACAGACTCTCCCTCCAGTGAGTCGGAGGTGAGACGAACGAGATAGCTGTTGAGTGGTGATGTATTATAATCTGTTTCACCCTAACTTGGCAGTAGTGTATATTCTAGGCATGCCGAATCGTAGTCGTTGTCAGGGGAACTGGGTTACTTTAAAGTACAAAGTTACTAGAAATGCAGATCGCTGGCGACACTTTATCTCGCAAATTTTTCGCCAAATAGTAAATATTTATTTATTTTATTATATTATCACTTTATCGGAGAATTAATTGTTTCCTTATTTTCATTATTTTTTTCTATATAATTGATACATTATTTTAATAAATCATTAAAGTTATTCCATTTCATTTCACCGTTTCTCAAAAGAAAACCCTAAATATTTCAATATTCTGTAAAGCGTAGTTCGGCTAATGTTTTTCGAAAAGATATCTATATCATCGTTCACATCTTTTAAAACTTTATCTAATGTTGGGATCACATTTCTATGAAAAAATGCATGGATTTTTCGTCAAATACAGGATAATGTAAAATCCTCATATTTTACAAGACCTGAATGTTTACCTACTGAACCTGGTCGCTTCTTTTCAGGGGTACTTACAGGACTGGATGCCTTTATTTCTTTTTTCAAAAGGAAAACTGTCCATTGTGAAACACCTGTAAGATGCGAAACTTTATCGACGATTTGATTGATTGAACCTTGAAGGTTTTCTCGGAGTTGAGAATGAACATTTAATATGTTTCTGCATGCTGCACTTTTTTGTTGTTTCACTCGTCTTGAAGGTGTTCACAGCGTTGTCGGTGATAACACTTTCTCTTTTTCAAACATTTTAGAAGTGAATAGAAATGACGAATCGAATAAATATTCAACAATCAAAACTAATAACTACTAATGGGGTTAATAGTATCAAAAATATCAGCTGGTAAAAAAGAGAGAATAAAAAAGTACGAAAGATGATAATGGTTGCGAACTGAATGAAGCTGAGTTGGCGGAGACGTAAAAGAAAAGCGCGCCAAATATTTGACCTTGAAGATTAGTTCTAGCCAAAGTGGAATTCATTATGTCAATCTTTTAGTTTTATTCGTTCGCTTTATTTACAAAATACTTAACAGATAAGCACTTCTAACTTTACAATAATTTTAAATACTTACTGATAAAAAAGGATTTCTGTAATTTATGATATTATTTGATAAATTTATGCGCATTTTAACTATTTTAAAGTCGTAATTGATGGGGAACTCTTTCCCAACGCGAAACATCACATTTTCTACCTTTTACAATACTGCCAAGTTGGAGTGAAACAGAGTATAGCTGTTGATTCTAATGCGCCTGTACTCATTTGAGTAGCGTCAAGTGTTATGGCGAGCGTGTGTGGGTGAGTGGTTGCTGATGCTGTTGCTACGTCAAGTGAATCTGTCGACTTTTGGTTGCTGTGGGAAGATGGCGCCAAAACAACTGTACGAAGGTTGAAGGTTCATCGTCCAATGTCACAAATGTGGCGAATTGGGATGAGCGAGGAGAGAGCCTGGGACCTTGTGGTTCGCAGTCGAGTAACATGACCACAATACAAAAGAAATTGCTCGTGTAGCATCACTGTTAACTGGCTTATAAGCTTTCACCACAAGTACAATAATGCACAATTGCGAAACACGGTAGAAACAAACATTAGAACAGCAGTAGACAGAATTACACAAAGAATAGATCACTAATAAAAATACTATAACAGCCTAAGGGTCTCAGAGAGAAATCGCAGAAGATTAATACTCCAAAGAAAGACTTCTCTCAACTATTTCCGTCTCTTGATTCTTTTCACTACAGATTGATTCACAATATCAAACGACATGTCAAAATGTTAATCATAAAATGACTTTTTTTGTGCAATTTCATTGATTGATGAAGGAAATCGATGATTTATTTATATTATTAACATAAGAAATTCATTTCCTGTTGACAAATTTCGCTCAAACTTTTATGCATTCCACCAATCTAAAAGTTGGTACTATTTATTTCCTTAAAAATTTCGCGATGTATTTTCCCGCTTTGTTGAATTTCCTTGCATAACATAAATATTTATTGGATAAAGGTTACATACAATAAAACACGCTTTTTGAATTCCACATTTTTCCTAACTAGCACTCATTCATTCCAAATCATGAATTATTCAATAAAAAGTTTATTCTCAAACCAAACATTGATTTATCGAACACTTTATGCAGCCAGATGGTCTTGTATCTTTGACGGATTTTTTTCTGTCAATGCTTGCTTCAACAATTCTTTATTACAATATCAATTTATTTGAAAAACAAGCCTAAGAAACGGAATGCAATGTCAGTTTTAGAATTTATGCTGTTCCATCTATAGACATTATAGAGTAAACGATTCTTGCGTCTTTTTTTGTTTAACGAATTAAGTTGCGTGGCAGACGGTGGAAACTTACTCGAGCGAATTTAATTCGGTGATATTGAATATTTACTTGTATTTTCTTCAGTATCTTTTGACAAAGATAAGAGAGAAAACATGGAATAATCCAATAAAAAAATCATTAACTATTCATTGTTTTAGAGATAAGCTTCATAATATCTTTGTTCACAAATTAATATATTTCGTTACATTTTATTCAAATATTTATCTTATTCTATTTCATTGATTCTTAAAAATTGATGCTTTATATATATTGTTACAAACCTGCAATTCGGCTTCCCAGCATAGTTTGTTCCATCAATAGAAAGAAAGTTTTACAGTCATCTGAATGGGACTAGCACGTCGGAGGTCCCAGAGCTTGGCGACAAACTTGGTGACCATTTGGCGACTTGGCGACAAATTTGGCGACTTTGGCGCCAAAATAGATAATACTCTAAACTTCGAGAATTTTTCCGATCCGTCCAGTAGGAACCGAGATACGCCTCGAACGTTCCTGATTGGTTGAGAGACTTCTAGCCCCGCCCCCTGAGACCTATAAAAGGGTCCACAGCTGCCAGAGCAGGCAAGTCAAGTCCGAAGACGGAGCGGAGAAGCCAGTAGTCAGAGTGGACGGAGTGGTCGAAGAAGAGTAAGCGGAATCGACGGAGCGAGGTCAGTATTCCGAGCCAGAGTCGGAGAAGTAGAAGACGGAGGAATCGGAAGCGACTGAGTCAAGCTAGTGCTGAACTGAGCTGTGCGCTACTGTCTGCAGTAGATTCTGGTTGTATGCTGCTGTTGTATGCTACACGTCTCGGATGAAGATAATCGTCTTCTGTCCTGTATATAGTTGTCGCTTTTGTGCTGTCCTGTGTGTCTTCGTGTAAATAAACGTCGTTGTTTTTATTCTACTTCTGCCTGCTGATTGAGCGTTCTTTACATCATATCACTCCCACTATCCAAACGAACCCCGGTAAAGAAAATTTCGCAACAATATGGTTCCTAAAAAAGGTTTTTGATTGACGTTTGCCTTATGAATCCTAAAAGCAATATTATTAGTACATTTCCAAAGATTTCAGTTTTCAAAAAGATGCTCTTTTCAAATAAATTTTTCTCTATGCTCCAAATGCATATTTAAATTACATTATGCTATTCAGAGGAATATTTTATGATAAAATTTATATATTAATGTATTTTAATTCTATATAAAATAATTGAAATTTAGAGTAATTGCTTAAAACTTTTCATGAATTGTTTTCTATGAAAATTTTTATCTCAATATTTTGTGAAAAATTAAATCAGAAAATCAGATTTCAAGAGAATTAATATGCATGAGAATGAGCTTTGAGATTAAAAAAATTATACTATATCAAATATAAACTAATGAATCATTACATTAAAACAACAAGGTTTCAGCAAAAGAATACAACTTCATAGATTAAAATAGCTATCCATGACATAGATTACGTATTTAGCTCATGGAATAGAATATTTCTTCAATTACCGAGTGATGGTTTATAGTGAGATTAACAAGGGGAGAATAATGAGTTGAATTTTAGAGATATTGAAATGCGAACAAATTGCAATTGCTATTTATAATGTCAATGTGATCATAATAGCATTTTTATTTGTATTAATTTCGTATTAAGAGTGATATAATAATATAGTTACTCTGCTGCATGAGACAATAATGACACATGAGAAATAAATTTCAATCCGTTTTTCAATGGTTTGTGTAACAAATAGCAAATGAAGAAGTCAATACTTGCTTATCTTAACTCCATCAAGAAAAAAATAATACAGATTTATTCCTTTACGTCAGGATAAAAAAATCAAGCAATTAAATATTTTTACAATAAAGAATGATGTGACGTCGCAAAACACTTTGAACACTGCAGTTCAAAAAGACAGAATGACTCCATTATAAAATGTAATTCGATCGTTTTATTCATCACAGGTTTCTGTAGGTTAATCAGTATTTGCTTGAATTTTAAACCCTATCGTACTATCTGTACTACAAACAAACACTCACAATTCCTATCTTCAATATAAAGTAGACAATTTGCTGAATGTGCCATTAAAAATCCAGATTCCTTCTGTTGATGAATGAAATAATAAGCAGATCTCCTGCCATTTCGTTTGAATAGCATCTTCGGCTATGCCGGTCATTGCCCGAAGAATTCCATTTTTCTGCAAATACATTCCTTCATATCGAATACAGATGTTCGCTATTAAAATAAGTCAAAAGATTTTGGTACATTTATTCTTTTTTTTGGTATTATTTCGGCATATGTTGATAGCGATCATTAAAATAAGATACGATTGGTTTCCATTGATTGAAAAGTACGTTTAAATGCATTAAGATGGGCTGAGATTTTTTTCCATATTTTTTAATTCTCTGGCTTTTGAAAGAGTTTTAATTAGTTAAAACAATTAAATTGTACTCGGGAAATTGTTTATTAATAGAAAGCTGAAATGGACTTGCCAGTTTTTTCTTCCTCGTTATAGGCACTAGATAATTCACAGGTGTTACTAATTAACGGAGGCAGTTGTAAATGAGAATAACCAGGTGTTCTTCCATCTTAGACAATAAAATATACATATAAGGATAATATAACGGAATTCAAGAATTGATTTATCATTGAATGCCGGTTAATCAAGGGAAAATATGCCCTTTTTCAGTGCAGAATTATTATTTGTGTCACACAGTCTATCTGGCACATGTTCCATCTAACCTTTTTAACGACTCACTTCTTCTTAAATAGGCTTGTCGCCAGATTCAGCACTTTTTCTTCTAAACATGACCAAAGCATCTTTTAAAAATTGTTATTGACATTTTGCTGATTGCAACGACCTTAGATTTGGTATTAACAATTCAAACAAGTTGAAAAATTACTTTCATATGGGGAAACTATATTTCCATATGAGGAATGTAGATGTCTTTCTTAGAATAGGGTAAAGAAATAAAATGTTCCCATTTGAGTAATAAAAATGGAAAGGAATTGAATTTGAGGAAAACAATAACAAAAATTTGTGCAAATTGTTATTAGTGAATAAAATAGAATTGAATACATATATATACATTCGTATGAAAATAATAAACTGAAAAATTGAAAGCTTGTTGCTAAATTACGCTTATAATATATATAAAATATATTAAGTGAATTTCATTTACAATATTTGATTAATAATTATATAAATTATTTTAAATGATGGTTAATCTAGAATAACTCCTTTGCAATTAATTGCTTTATAGTTTAAGTTTTTTTAAACTCAATTATCTATAAAGAAATTTATTGGTTTATTTATAAAACTGATACAAAAAAAAATAAATAGAAACATAGTTTTTTCATTAACTATATCTCCGTTTTCATTAACTATTTCTCCACGGTTTCTACGCTTTTCTTTTTTATTATCGTTCATTTACTTATCATTTTTCGCGCGGTTCCATTCTATTTTTAATGAATTTAAAAACTGATTGCAAGAATTCCGAAATGTGAAGACCCTCTAATATATTAAAACATCTATTGCAAGCCTTGTGTTTTTTTAAATAAAATATATTGTTTTGAAAAAAATATAGACGAAACGCTAACTAATATTATAATCAACATTCGGCTGATAATGAAATGAGCCAAATTTTAATGTTAAAATGATTATCAGTTGAATGTTGAAAGCAAAAAGAATCTGTACTCGAAGCATCGAATTACATACTTAAGACCGTTAAAAATGAAATCTTATTTATCTCTTATTTAAAGAATGTTAATTCAGGGTTAACATCAGTGGGGAAATATTTTAATTTGTAGTAATTTTCAACTTGAAATCTTTGAAATTGAGTTATTTTAGCAATTTATGTTGTACTTCGAAACAGATATTTAATGTTTAAGCTCTCAGTATAGCTCTGATTAAAAAAAAATTTGAATTGATTTATATTAAAGTCTTATTATGGGGAAAGTTTGAGACTAGTTCTGAACATATTTCATGATTTTGCATCTTATTCAAATAATAAGGAAAATGCCTGAGTTGGTACTCCCTATGATAAAGGTTTCGTTTTGCTAGTTGAATTGACAGCATTTTATATGCACCAGGCTCACATACTTAATCAGTGGAATAAAATTAAGATCTTGAAATTCATCTGACACAACGTCCAGCCGTACTACATAGTCTAAGAAATAATTTTCAGTTCATAACAAAACTACCAACAGCAACAATTAATATTTGATGAAGAATCAAGGGGAGAGTGATTACATGACTAAAAATATAATAATCTTGAGTGTAGATTGCTAGATATTTTAATTTAATTGCAAGTGTCATATCAAATTGATTTATTGAAATGATTAAAAATTATCGATTCAAAAACAAACAGGCAGAGGAAAAAATCATCAAAAGCTATTGAAGATAGGTATTATTATTATTATCATTATTATTACAGTGAACCTTGACTGTAGAGAAACGGATTCTCGTCTCTATCGTGATCTTTTCAGCTAGATAAAGATAAGTTTCAAATCTAAGTGCTTAAAGAAAATTTCATGGGAAATGTCTGTTTGTACAAAGATATATTATTTTTGTTCTGCTCTCTTTTGAAGAAAAAAGAACATACTTAATATGGTTCAACGACCATAGAATTTTGGCCAGAGGACAATGAGGAATCATTCTCTATACTAATGCGCCCCGTTTAACGTAACCATTGATTCTTGATTTTCGTTCCAGCGTATTGTGCAAATTGTTCTGTGAGAGGGTCTATTACCAATCCTCCAAAATTAGAGAAAAAGAAATTCTGAGATTTATGTTTGTATGCAGACACGTGTAGCAATGAAATTTTCATAATTTCATACCTTTGTCAACTATTCTATTATCGCTGTGATAATTGCGAAGCTTGTGGTCTTTTTTTAAGAAATATAGTTGCTCCTTATTTCCTTTTAATGAATGAGAATATTTGTCTGAATGAACTCACATAATTTACAGATTTCTGGAAAAGGATAGTTTCCAGATGGAGTTTCTAGCCAGATGTTCAAGCCTTAACTTTATTGAACATGTCTAGATAATTCGTGGGTGCAGGATTTCAGTTCGACCTTTCTTCTCATAACCTCTCAGAGTCCGATGATAGTGTTTTTTAAGATTTCAAATATTTCACAACAAGTAATCAGAAATTGCTTTTATTATAATTAGAACTTTTGTTGTGAAAATTCTATAAGGGCGAAATGGAACTCAAATATTGTGATGAAAAAGTTGTGGTGAATTGTGAAGCGCAAGGATAGAACTTGTGGTTCGCAGCTCAGTAACATGACCATGATACCAAAGCAATTGCTCAGATAGCGTAGCTGTTAACCGGCTTATAAGATATTCACCACAGACTCTCCCTCCAGTGAGTCGCAGGTGAGATGAACGATATGGCTGTTGAGTGGTGATGTATTAGCTGTTGATTCTAATGCGCCTGTACCTACCTGAGTAGCGCCAAGCGTTATGGTGAGCGTGTGTTGGTGAGTGGTTGTTGATGCTTTTTGCTGCGTCAATTGAGTCTGATGACATTGGTTTTAGATAGATGGCGCCACAACAGCTGTACGATGGTTGAAGGTTCATCGTCCGAGTTCACCAATGTCGCGAAATGGGATGTGTGAGGATAGAACCTGGGACCTTATGGTTCGCAGCCGAGTGACATTGCCACGATACCAAAGCAACTGCTCGGGTAGCGTAGCTGTTAAGTGGCTTATAAGTTATTCATCACAAAGTAAATAACGTAACCCTTTTTCTAAATTTTAATATAAAAGTCTCAATAATTTTTTCGAGATATTTCTTATAAAATAAGTATTATGAAACAATGATTTATTTCTAGGCAATATGAATCTTAAATTAGGTATAAGAATTCGCTTTTGTTGTTTACGCTTTTTATTTTATTAGATCATTGAATCGTAAATCTGTTTCAAATTGTCGGCTAAATTCGTACTCCGATTGATCGATTGTAGGTTAACTATTTGTTTGTATGTGAAGGCAATAATTCATGACTTAATTCAGTAGATAAATAGAGATTTGCATGAAGGCATAAAAATTATAAAGGAATATCAATCAAAT
Source organism: Argiope aurantia (assembly GCA_026543865.1). Taxonomy (NCBI): domain Eukaryota; kingdom Metazoa; phylum Arthropoda; class Arachnida; order Araneae; family Araneidae; genus Argiope; species Argiope aurantia. Next base: position 19,257 of record JAPMOR010044380.1, read on the forward strand.
TTTTGACTCAAATTGTCAAAAGAAGAATTCGGAAGAGTGTACGCGGTTTTCATTATTTTACGAGACTGAACGCAAAATTCCCTATATTTTGTAAGTACACATTATATTAAAAAGTGAACGAGAGACATCTCATGTTGATAAAATTACCAAGTTTAATATCATCAGAGATAATATTAAAACATATTCTTTAAGAGAAAACAGTTATCTCATTAACTTCAAATTTAAAAAATATCCTTATGATTTTGGTTCAATTGACATGAATTTGATATCTTACTACAATATTTTCAATTTTATTAAAGATTTTTTTTTCTACATGATTTATTTCATGAGTTTTTTTTGTGATATATTTTTTTATTGTTAGGAATTTTGTATTTAATGTGTGTGTTTTTTTTAATTCTTTGTCTATGCAAAGAATTCGAGTCTATGTATACCAGTTTATGGATTTATTCCAAAAGTTGCTGAAATCTATATTTTGATTTAAAATAAGCATGTCAAATGTTATTTATTTATCTTTTCCCGTTTATTATTGTGCTCCCTTTTCACAAACAGATAAACTAATATTACATAAATGTCATGACAAAATTCGTTGAAATTCTAAGCGTTTTAATTTATTAAATGCTCGAGATCGAAATAGCTTATCGATTTCTATTAACTTCTGTTTACAAATTTCATATGCTTCAAAAGATTTAAAAATTTTATTAAGTGAATTTTAAAATTATAATAACACTTTTATATGTCTTTCGTAATATTGTATTTACATTTCTTAATTGGGATATATATATTTCTCAATTCTAATTATTACCATCGACTAAAAACAGCATGTAAGGATAATTATATTCAGTTAAATTATTTTTTAATTGTTAACACTTTTATATGTCTTTCGTAATAATATATAATTGGGATATATATATTTGGGATATATATATTTATAATTGGGATATATATATTTCTCAATTCTAATTATTACCATCGACTAAAAACAGC
>JAPMOR010044385.1:0-17264 GCA_026543865.1 Argiope aurantia
CACACACACACACACACACACACACACACACACACACACACACACACACACACACACACACACACACACACACACACACACACACACACACACACACGTATATATTGTTACAAACTTGCAATTCGGCTTCCCAGCATAGTTTATTCCATCAACAGAAAGAAAGTTTTACAGTCTTCTGAATGGGTCAGAGTCCAGGTGGCGCGTCGGGAGTACCAGAGCTTGGCGACCACTTGGCGACTTAGCGACGAATTTGGCGACTTTGGCGCCAAAATAGATTATACCCGAAACTTCGAGAATTTTCCCGATCCGTCCAGTAGGAACCGAGATACGCCTCGAACGTTCCTGATTGGTTGAGATGCTTCTAGCCCCGCCTCCCGAGACCTATAAAAGGAAGCAGCCGCAGCTGCCAGAGGAAGGTAGAAGGCAGTAGGAGTCGAGAGTCGGAGAAGACAGAGTGGACGGAGTCGTCGAAGTAGTAGTCGAGAGTCGTAGTCGGAAGCGGCGGAGTCAAGCTCGGGCTGAACGGAGATGTGCGCTACTGTCTGTAGTAGATTCTGGTTGTATGCTGCTGTGTATGCTGTTGTATGCTACACGTCTCGGCTGAACATAGGTTCTCCCTTTTTGGCCAGATTTGATGAACCTAAAAAACATTTTTAACTATAATAATGAATGAGCTTTCACTTCTTTTAAAAGTACAATAAAATATTTATCGACGATTGGAGATGTACAATTAGCAAGCAAAAGTCTTATGAAACCTCATAAGCACAATGTTTTCATTCTGATATTGGACTCTGTAGGCAAATTTTAGAAAAATGTTTAGGATAATAGAGAAAAATAAAACTAACTCAAATTAATGTGAATAAAATTTATTTTACTATTTTATGAAATATGAAATAATTAGAAACTATTCCTATAAGAGTATTCAAAAATGCCTACATAATCACAAGTTTTAAAGAATTTTTGGTACGACCGGAGTTTAACCCCCTGCTTGACGCAATTTTCAAAAATCGCCAACTCGCAGACAACGGTCTTGCGCCGTGTTTTGAGAAATGTTCAAAAGCCAGGGAGCAATGTCCAATCATAACGCATAATAAAGGCGAAAGATAATAGGTTTGCCAATATGGAGGTTGTCAGCTTTCGCGCATTATCGTAACTTGGCGAAGAAAGGTGTTAAACTCCGGTTCAAACGATTTTTTTTTAGCCTCATGTCAAAATAAAAATAATTACACAAATGTTATTGCCATACCAAAACATAAGAACGTTATTTAATACTTTTTAAAAATTTCTTTCATTTGAGTATTTGAAATTGTTGTTAACAAAAATGAAAGAAATTGTAAATGAAAGGGGAAAATAACTGCAATAATTTGAGAACATGCGAAATAAAAATCTAACAAGAAATAAAATACTAACAAGAAAAGAAATGACGATAGCTCATTTAACAATGTAAAGTTGCAGCACTTAAATGAAATAGAGAGATGAACAGTGGATCGTTAAATATTTATTCCGCTTTATGGTCGCTTACACCTAACGCTAATAACATTACATACAACTCCGTGTTTTAGGTAATCAACAAATTCTGACGGCTTTACTAAAAATAACCTCTTTCATTCACTATTTAGAATAAATACTATAAGATTTACAAATATACAATAATAAATAAATTGCACTTGCCAAAACTCTTGGAATGGCGGCTCGCAATGCTAAATAAATTCCAAAACAGGCCAGGTAATTCATGGGAAATTCCTAAAATATATTCGAATAGCGCCATCTAGGCAAGGCCACTATCCGGACATCGGGGCGTGTATAGGGCGACTACATTGAAGCGACCATTTTCACAAAATCACCGTGGGTGCTCGCCCCGATGAAAAGGCGACCTTTAGAAGCCATAGAAAAAAAAATTATCAGAGTTCGATATCGCTCCGACCCAAAAGCGACTATCGCGGAAAATGTACGATCTGTAGCCGAGCGATCCGAGGCTTGGCCAATCAATTAGCGACTATTCTTGCTGCTTGGGAAAGAATGTTCATAAACTGGTATGTATGGCAAATTGAATTTGATTATAAATTTGGAGGAATAAATTTTTTGGCATATATAAGCCAGGATTTCATTTATCTGCTCTTCTTCTCAGAAACATTCCCATTCCTAAATTGCCTTTAATGTGCCCTAACAATGGGAAGGAGAATATGTAGTGGTTTATGTCATTATTGATATTTTCACCACATAGACTGTTGTAGGCTTGAAATGGTGCAGATATTTGGGGCAAAACCAGGATGTGTTAATGTTTGGTAATATATATATATTACCTATGCATTTAGACTTTTTAGCTTTTCTAAATATTTATTAGTATTACATATGTTGTCTATGCATTTGGATTTTTTAAACAAATATCTAAATATTTCATATGTGAATCTTCCTTTTTCTATAATATGCCAATGCCTTTGCCATTCATTTTTTTACTAAATTTCAGAATTTAGTTTTGAATGTTCTTTTTAGAATTTTGGCATTTCTGCATCTTTATCCGCAGTCTCTTTATGCACTATTTCGTTGTGCACTTTAACCTCTTGCAAGGATATGGAGTAGCTAATTTAGCAACTCACGCGTTACATATCAATTTTTTGAAAGAGTTCTGCAACCAAAAAGGTCTTTTATTTTTCCCATAATTTAAGATATTTTCATGCCATCTACATGAGTTTAAATAAACACGGAAATCAAAAATAGCTATGTGAAAATGAAAGAAAACTTTAATATTATTTTTTTCTTATTTAATATTATTTTTTTCTTATTCTAACCATTATACTACATTACAGCATCTCCCACTAAGTAGTATTTCTGAATCCACAAGAAGGAAAATAAGATAGGAAAAACGATATAACATAATGAATATGAGCTTCGAAAAATATAAAATAATTATTAATTAATGGCAAATCAGAATATTTGCTTCGATTATAAAGTATCGAAAAATGATTATTTATGCGATTTTCTTATTTACTTTTGTAAATGTATATCACTAATGACTACAAAACGACTCTTTGCATTAGCAGCAACCAAAAAGCCCAAGACAATGACTGTTAGTTCAATGTTAGTAAAAATGTTTTTAAAAAAATTTCACTTTAATATAAAGTAACTGATATAGATATACAATATTCCGAATAACCTAAATGTGAGCTAATATCCATTTTCTAAACTATAAGAGATAAATATATGCTTTGAATTGAAAAAGGATTCAAATGAGTTACATAAATATTTTTTATATTGTTAGAATACATAAATATTTTCAGAAAGAAATTATGAAATCTAAATTTTTATACAGTTCTCTCTCTGATCTTATAAATTATGCGACATAATTATAAAAGAAAAACAACCTTGCGAACATACGGATTGGGGGAGATTCATAGAATTTTGAATGCAGCTATTCTATTGTATGCTCTCAAGAATGATGGGAATAAGAAACGTTCAATTTTAAGGTTCTACTTACAGTGAAAAAATTTCTATATTTTATAAAAGAAGTTCCTACTCTTTATCACGAAAAGAGTTCTTCATAGTAAAAAAAAATGGAGTTACAGCGATATTTTTAGTTGATGATCTAGCCTAAATAGAATTCCTCCAGAATTTGAAAAGCATTTCTAAAAATATTTGACATATTCTTTTGAATTCTGAAATATTATCTGATTTTAAAATCGTCACAAATGACTTTCCCCCTACAATTCTCTATTTAAATCAATTGTCTTTGAAACCCTACAACTTCTTAATACAGCTTACAGAAATGGAAAACCATATTTGGGAACAATGCATCATTTGTGCTCTTATTATGTATTTATAGACAGTGTTTATAGAACATAGCACTTTTAAATGTAGCTTCAATAAGGGCTTCTCTAATATGTCGTTTAAAGTTTAATTTTGCATCTGAAAAGTACTAAGTATGTAATATATTTATTTATTCAGGATATGAGTTGGACGAAGATTTGGATTAAGTCTATCCGGGTATTACTATTTTTTTTTTAGTAGTAAATAGGATGCAAGTAAAATCGACGCAATTTTAATTTTTCAATCAAAAAATCAGCTTTGCAATTGGGTAACATAAAATTGTAAGCTGGCTATGATTGTTTTGGTTTATATAAATTGGATAAATAAGTTGGTATCGTCAGTGAGAACTGTTTAATGATAGTTTTCGATCTTAGAAAAATCATTGATGTTAATATAGAACCGAATGGGAGAAAATAAATTTCCCTGGACCCAGAAATTACGGATTGAGAAGATTATATTGTTCACTCATGTCTGAAAGTTACGAGACGAAAGATATCCGTAAATATTTTGGAGCAAAGATTTTCTTGATTTGAATCTTTGCTCCAAAAATTATCCAAATTAATCTTTGCTCCAAGTCACATGAGTTTGAATTATAATCATGCCAAACTTTTCAAAATCTGCGGAAAAAATTAGTAAAAGTGTACTTGCGGTTTCTGAATTCACAAAGCCATCACCAATCAACTCCTTAATGCAAAACAGAGAGTGATTCATCTATAGATCAAGTTTAAATCCGCATTTTTCAGAAATGATGTCATTGTCAATGAGGAATTTATTCATGCATTTGAGAACAACGGATTCATATTCTTTGCTCAGACTACTAAGTGGTGAGTAACTAAATTATCACTCAATTGGAAAACAGTTTTAAAATGTTCCCCCTTTTTCAATTAAATATTTTATTGTAAAACAGTATGCAAACAAAAGAAAATCGAATTAAGCTATAACATTTGCACATCTGATGTTATATATTAATTTCAAAGTAAAATTATCAGTGGATATGATTAAGATTTGAAGAGAGACTTTCGATTAAGAGGATGATTATGCAATTTTTTGATTCTAAACGTTTTATATAGAAACCAGCGAAAATAAACGTAATAAAACTTAAATGAAAACAAAGGTTGTTTTATATCTATCTCTTTGTTAAAGTGACTTCTGTTCTTTTACTGTTTATAGGAAAACTGAACAGGTAAAATAGAGTGAACAATATTATTTGCGTCACGGTATCACGTAAATCGCTTATTCTCACTGACATCACGCCATGGGACAACGCCGTCTGTTGGAAAAAAACAAAAACGATTAAAATGGGGAGCGGCTTACACGGCGATCTGCGTGCGTGATACATATATCAAAGAAATCAATAAGGGAAAGTCTATTTTACTGCTTGTTGCATGGATAAATTTATTTTGTGGAGATAATAATCTTTTTTATGCACTCTGACTCACTTCTGTCTCGGGGTCAATTGTTTCGGCGAGTAGAGGATGTCCTCATTACTGTGGTAAATATGTTATGAGAATATTCGCTACGCTTTTCGGTACGCTATGCTATAAGAGTATTCGGTACTCCTTTTGATTTTAAAGCATTTTCTAAGATATTTTGTTTGAAAAGTAAATGAGATAAGTTATCAATTAAATGAAATGAATAACGAGTTGAAGTCTAAGCTGTTTAAATAAAAATAAAACTTTAGATTTCGATTAATTTAAAAAAAAATATTTTAAATAATATTTAAAACAAGGAAAATATTTATCGTACCTTAAAAATAATAAAATGTTGATATGAAGAATTTTGGATCAGAAGACATTTTAGAGTATAATTTAGCATGGATTAATTTTAGTGCTTAATAACTATATTAACAAATTTCAGTATTAGCTTTCACTTGTGTTCAGTTCACCAGTATTTATTGCTGCTATTAAAAGGCACAATAATATATATGCATGTGTATTATATAAGAATTCAAAGGTAGGAACTGGACTATTTAAATAACAAATAAAGGATAATTTCAGGAACAGCTTCACTATAATAATTAAAACAATTAAAAAAAAGGAAATTAAGCAAGTTTTAAACGAAATTTTTCAAAAAGTGAAATAACTGATCTCAGCACGGCATCAACGTTGTGTTGGACAAGTAGACACTTTCACAGGAATTAATTTTAAAAAAAATATTATTCAAAAAAGTAAATCATTATTAGCTATTTCTAAAGTGTACAGTTTTTCAATCATTAATTCGTTCGTTTTTTTTTTTTTTTGAAAATGCAATTTTAACTAAACTAAATACAAACAACTAAATAAAATTTGCAATAAAAATATGCAAATGAAATAAAAGAAATGGATTCCTTGTCATTTCATAATAGAATCTTATTTTTAAATTTTGCAAGTATAGATAAGACAAAATTCATGCTGTTGTTGCATGGAACTTGCTGTTGCTATGGAACTTGTCATAGACAAGGCCGCTGACTAAGTCAGCGATTTTATGTTGAATTTTTAGCGTCTCTTGTTTCAGTAACGCCATTTAGGGCCAAGAGTGCTTTTTAGCTGTTCACGCGTCGCAGCCCTTTTCATACATTTTATTCACTCACCCGCATATTGTAATTTAGTACTGAATCAGAGAACGATCACCTCTGAACCAGTATCCCCAGTGGTATTGTATCGGTTTGGAGGACTTTGGGGCTACGACAGATTTATGCTTGCATCAGCCTCCATGTGCACAGTGAACTTCGACCGGCGGGGTTCGAACTCGCAACTCAAGGGATGCGTATCCAGCACCTTACCAACCAGGATATCCCGGTCCCTGATCAAAATTTACTTCAGTAAAGACGATTATCCAACTACTTGTTCAGTTATAAAAATATTTAAGATATCTTTAAATCTATCATAATGCAAAATACAAATTTTTAATTGTATTTTCTGTATATGGCATCATATTGTGACGCGTAAACAGCCTTGAAATCGAACTTTTCTTTTTATGATAGATGCCTTTACTTATAAAAAAAGCAGCGATTTAAAAGGCCGCATACTTAAAGACTGCAAATCATTTATAATCTTTGAACAAATTGCCTTTTGTCGAAAATAATGTCAAAGATTATATCAACAAAATCTTTTTGAAATTGTGAAATAAAACTTTTTCTTTGCTTTCTTTGAAGGAAAATGGTAATTTTGATCCGATTGTAGCAGTCCAAAGTGGGCGGAAGTAAGCAAAGTTCTTTCATATACACTTCTTGTCTGAAGTAAATTTTCTATGGGCGTAATTCTGGTTCAAAAATTTATAAATTCTTCCAGATTTCACGTCGCATAAATTACTCGCAGATTAAGAATTAAACCTGTCATTAACTCAAATCAATCGTTTAATAAGAGACGGGGACTTAAAAAGTTTCATTGTTAAGTCTAGTTTATTTTTTAGAAACTACTAATACACTATATTAATTTTTATTTTGGGTTTAGCCAGTTTAAATTTTTGCCAACGTTTTCTACATTTATCTGAATGATTAATTGTATGTCGCATGTTTTTGTTTTTGAAACTATATTTTTTTGTGTTTAATATGCATACTAAGAAAGTTTCCCCTGCTGGCTTTAATGTGCCATACATTATTTTGGTTGGTAGGTGAGTCCAACGTGGAATAAATAAATAAGTAAATAATAGAAACTGGTTGTCATTAAATTTAATTAAATTGTTTTTATTTTGAAAATTCTCCAAACAAACTTGCTTTCCAAGAAAAACTGTTCTCCCACCGATTTTGCTGGAATTGGAGTCTTTAGATGTTTTCATGTCTAACAGAATATGGAATATCTACTATTACCCCTTAGAAAGCTTCAAATTTTTTTAATAGTAAAAGAGAAATTCTTTTTATTGGTCGCATTTCTTTCATAAATCTAGTTGTACATTAGTCGAATGAAGTCGACCGATATCGAATCATTCGATAAAGATAACACATTTTACGTACAAAGTTGATTATATGTGCACAAAATGAATGATAAATACAACAGTAGCTCAGGGACAACAAAATATTTCATTCGCGATATAACATCAAAATGCAGCAGACAGGCATCTAAAAGACCAAATTAAAGATTATTAAGAAAATGAAAAGAATTTATTTCGGAATAGATAAAAATAATTCCAAAATTGTTTACCTCAATGGATCTCGACGCTCTGGAACAGCATTCCCGAGAAAGAAATTTCCAACTCAATAGCGAAAGCTTCTTTCTCTGGGGATGAGAAAAGATTATAAATTCAATTCCACGTCCCAGAAACCGATTACAACATCTTAATTCCTTTGGTAAGGCGTGAATACCAACTAATCTCGTCAGGATTTAAACATCACTTAAAATCCGACCGCTTCCGCACGCAGAGGAAAGAAAAAAAATCCCTTGCTGTTAGGGAAAGAGCCTTTCAAGATTCTTTCTTGTCTCTCGGTGGCAACGATGCTGTAATGATCGCCAGCGCGTGAAGAAAAATCTGCTGCTCCAGCATTCTATCAGCGGATATCACTTTTCGAAACTTGGTGGGTTTTTAAGTTTACTTAATTCTTGCGATCCGTCTCGAAAACTTTCGCGAGACGAAGAAAACTTGCTTTTAAGAGAATAGTTGGAGGATTGCTACATTGCAGGTGGGGGATCTCTTTGTTTTCTGTCGTTTTGCTGTTGTCGGTCTGGAGAAGAGTTGCGTGGTTAAAACTATTTTGAAAGTTATATTTTTAAAGTACTGTAACTGTGAGAAACACGAAGATGATAAAGTTTTTGAAGCAACAGAGACTTGTATTTATAAATTCATATACTTTGCCTACTTAATTAATTACTGTGAACCAGATTATAACGACTGGATGGACATTCCATTCAAAGTGTAGCCAATAATTTTCTCAACAGTTATATCTCTAAAATTCTGATTCTCTTTAGCTTTTGATTTGACATTTTTATTAGTCATAGATATTCTGTGAATCATTTTGATGCCTTGCTGAAATACGTAAGACAAACGACAAATGAAATAACGGCTTTTCATTTATGCAACTCGTTCTATATTCAAAGAACACTGACATGGATTTAACTGTTTAGTGGTAACTGCTAACTTTTAATAATTCAGAAAAGTAATATTTTTATAACATAGGTTTTGTGATTTAAATCCATATTTTTCCATATAATTTTTTGAAAAGCATACTAAATGTGCTCAATACAATTATAATACAATTTTTGGGTCTTCCAGGAAACGAAGAACCATTTATACATTCAGCAACTTCATCCTCGTACTAGAGGATCTTATTAGCAGCCATAAATGAATTACTCGAGCCTTTTCCAGGCATTCAGGACAATTGGAATGCTGTTGTTGAATATGTTCGCGTGGCATCAAATTTATGAGCTGCCTTAACTATTTACAATATTACTTAATCAATGTTTTGAAAATCTGTTTTAAAAACTAACGGTTAATTTGCATTACGTAAATATGTTATTTGAGAATATTTCAAACAAATTTTTCAAATAAATCTTTAAATATGAGAACTTTGTTATTAAAAATAATGTAAAGATTTTTTTTAATTTTTTAAACGTTTCATAAATACAAAAAAATTTTTAATATAAGAGATTATTTTGAATATACTATACAAACCTGAAGAGCAAGTGTTTTTTCTGAATGAAAAAAAAAAAAAAAATACTAGCGCGAAATGCTTTTTATGAGAGAAAGAATATTCTTCCTTTTCAGAAAAAAAGGGCAAATAATAATAATAACAATAATATTCTAATTTTCGCGTAAAAAATAAATTTCTTACAGTTAATTGTTAATCAGTGAATTATATTTACTTTATTGAGAACATCAATATGCAGAAGTTATAAGATAAATAAATTCGTAAGGGGCTTTTGGAGCTCTTAAAGAGCTGCATTTCAGATAAATACATTTTTAGTGACTTTCAAGACTTTAAGAAAAGTGAATACTATTCAATATTTATTGTGCTAATCACCGCATAAAGAAAAGGCAGACCAGAGAAAAAGAGGATAGATAAAAAACAAGGGGGAAAAAATCGCTTCTTGCCAGTGAATCGTAATAAATTCTTGGATGCACTTTTTTGGAAGGCCTCGAAACTCATTTGAACTGCGGAGAGAACGCTTTTCCAAACCCAATTCGTCATCTATGAGAGTTTTTAGAATAAAAGACTAAACAATGATTTGCATATTTTGGTTGAACACTCATAAATCATGGAAAGACAGCCACCAAAATATGCAAAGAGGAAAACTTGACTACTAATGCTGAGGATCCGATTCAGAATCTGTGCAATGAGACTCCGTCATAAAAAGTAGGCGCTGTTTCCGGAAGCACCATTTTTGGTCAAGTGATTTCATCCATAATCTCTAAAAATTCATAATTTCCAGAAATAGGATCATATGGATTGAAGTCTCTTCGTTTAATTTCGTACGATACTCCTATCGTTTGCAGAAACATGCTTCTTGTTTGCACTTATTTTATTAAACTATCTTATTGTTACATAGATGTGGTCGGGAAGCGTGAAAAGATAAAGAAGATTTGAGATTGAGATGAAATAACGGTCTATCTGGACAATGGTCGGTTGATGTCTGGTTGAACCTTATGTGTAATACAAGATCAATTTTATTATTCATGCCTATATACATTACAAACAAAATGCCTGACGGATTCTCAGATTTAAGGAAAATCAAATACATAATATTATAAGAAAATCGGGGAATTAAAATTGGATGGAGGGATTACTAAGCTAAAATGCACTTCTGCATCTAACCAAATGGGCTATGGAAAAGCTGCAACAAATTAACAACGTGAATTAAAACAAATCCTGAAATATATGAAACATAAAATTAAATAAAGCAAATTCTTATTGCGAAATCTCAGTCTGGTATTGGTAACTGAAACAATGATCTAAAAACAATGATCTATCTAAATTTTGACCAAATGGATATGTAATATATATACAGTTACAATGACTTTTGAAACCGCGTCAGCAATATATAAGAAAAGAAAGAAAATTGATAATGTTAAATAAGAATAACGATGCAAGTGCAGCAATTCGAATGCATATTCTAATCTACGCTCATGTCCAAAAATTAAGGATAATTCAGAGTCACGTGGAAATCGAACTCTAAAATACAAATATCATCCGTAAAATGGCTACACACATCTTCAAAAATCATAAGCAAATTGCAGAAAGCCACCAGATGACACCGATAGTACATCACAATGACGAGAATGTAAGAGAGTGATGTATAAAGAATACAGGCAAAGAAGTAAAATTGTTCGCAAGGGCTTCATAAGCCTTTTAGTGCAATAACCGCAGAGTTATGACACAAAGGACGCATTTGGATGATTTTTTCCGTGGCTGAATTATCGGCTCTCTTGAATGTGGGCGTACCCAGCTGAAAGTATCCGAGGAATTTGGAATCATCTAGAATGTCATCTCTAAGATTTGGCAACGATTCCAAGATGATGGTAATATGAGTAGACGTTGTAGCACTGGTCGTCCCTCAGTTACAACGCCGAATGAGGACCGCTATTTGGCAGTTACTGCCAAAAGAAACAGATGTATCACAGCATCAGCTCATCAGCTCTCATCAGCCACTGGTAAGACAATTTCACGGAAGACCATTTGCAGACGCGTAGGGCAGAATGGTCTATATAGCTCGTAGGCCTGTCAGATGTGTTACACATACTGTAACTCACTGTCACCATGGAATAGAGAGCATGCATTGTGGACACCGCAACAGTGGGCTTGTGTGATGTTTTCCGACGAGTACAGGTTTAGCTTGAAGTCTGATTCTAGCCGGATTTTCATACGGAGAGCTCCAGCTGCCGTTACCACCAAGTACAAGATGCAGAATTGCTCGTTTTAGGAACAATTATTCTGGGTTCCAGAATTGACCTGCATGTTCAAATTGGAACTATGACAGGCCAAATCTATCGGGACGTCCTTCTGGAACAACATGCACGTTTGTTTCGGGGCGCCATGGGTGCAGAATCCGTGTTTATGGATGACAACGCCCAGATACTGTGCAAATATCGTAAACTGTGCAAATATCGTATCTTCACTGTACAAATATCGTAAACGAATGCCTTCGATCGGAGGATATCACTGGCCAGTATTCTCAACGGACTTGAATCCAATAGAGCATGTATGGGACATGCTTGGCCGACGAGTTGCAACTCGTCAACCACCTCCTACATGTCTACCAGAACTTCGGAGAGCATTGCTTCATGAGTGGTGTAATATTCCCCAAGATAAGATCGATAATTTTATTCTCAGAATGCCTAGGCGTTGTACGGACTGTATTGCATCGTCTGGGAGACATAATATGTATTAACCATCATACCAACCATGTAATATTGGTTTCTGTATTTTTTTTTTGTTATTTACTCCTGGAAGCAAAAAATTGCAATTTTTATCAAAAAATTGCAATCATATCTTTCTTTTACTGAACTTGCATTATCCTTAATTTATGGACATGAGTGTATTTCACTAGCACCAATAGTGCTATATACAACGACAGGATTATTTTTTTGATACTTGAAATCTGGAGTTTTGTGTACATTTCTTAATTTTTTAACTCATGAGAACTCTAATACCGTTTATGTATTGAACAAAAGAGACGTGTTTATGTTCAATCACAATCAGTAATATTCAAAGAGTATTTCAGAGAAAGAACAATTCGGGTCAAATTATTCCAGAACGAATAGTCAGCAACTATTCTGAAACTTTTTTGGTTGTACGAATCACACAGTCTAATATTTGCAGTGGCGGCTTATCAGCTGAGAAATTAGCAGGACTTCAAAAATATTTTCAAGAGATTACAATAATTTTTGTTTAATTCTTAAGTAGTCTAACATTCTCGATTTTTAATCTATGTTCGAAGATTATTGCATACCAAACATATTATATAATATGTTTAAGATATAAATTCCTTGTAGTTTTGTTAATAAAATTTTGTGTGGACGTTGAAATCATATAAAAGTATTCCTTCCTGCATATTATTTTTTACACATAATAATTAATACTAATAATGGGTATTTCATAAAATTTTATGGATAATCTTTTAGAAGACTACACTCATATCTCTTTCATGAAGTGCAACCTCTTCCAAAAGAAAATAAATATTTAATAAAACGGATCTGTTTCTGTCCTAGCAACTAGAATCAAAATCAGAATTCATAAACTACCATTGAGTGAGGCAGTTAAAAATCCGAGAACGAAAGTGAACTGTTCAGAGAAGGGGGAAAATCATCAGCACTCAAAGCCACTCTCCTCTAAATGCAACTCCAGAGCTTTATTTATTTAATTGATGTAAATGAAAAAATTATTTCTAAGATATAAATTTCCAGAAAGAGAGGAGGCGATCGAATATTTACAAAAACTCTCAGCAAGACAAAAAAAAAGTTATGCTCAATATTCAAAAACTTGAGGCACCTTCCCTACGCTCAGTAATGAGCAACAAATTCTTAAAAATCGCAGTATAAACCGAGGAAGAGCACCGGAGCCTTTCTCATCTCCTCGAATCTCAGAGTGCTGAATTTAAAACTTTTATGTTAAAAATAGAAAGGCTCATAAAAGTCGTACTTCGTGGACTTGCCTCCTGCACTCCTATTGAGGAAATTGGTGAGGAATTACAAAAGCAAGGGTTCACAGTTGTCAGTATCACTTAACTGTCAAAACTTCAGACCAAGCCACCGATGCCGTTATTCTATGCACAGATTGCAAACGGCCCTCTGTCAGAAACGCTCTACACTCTGACTGAAATGTTCGGCACCTAAATTTCAGTAGAGTGTTACAGAAGAGGGAAGGGGCCTTCTCAATGCTGGTGGTGTCAGGGTTTTTCCACAGCTCTGAAGCTTGTAAACTACCAATTAAATGCGTAAAATGTGCAAGACTTCACACGGCTAAGAATTGCGCGCTAGCCTATGAGGATAAATTAACATATGCTAATTGTGCAGGTGATCAAGCAGGCGAACTGGCGCCAATGCCCCTGATTCCCTAAACCAAGTAGACGAAACAACACCGTTAGTAACTAACAAAAAAAATACCCCTCCAATAAACCCATATGGAACGTACCCAGGATGCATCGACCTCTTAAAAATTTCAGAAAAGTGGAAAAAAATGTGTCATTTTCAAAAATTCTGACAAATTCAGAGTCAGATTTTCCCTTTATAAGAAACCCCAGTAGAGCGAGAAACAATCTCACCAGCTGCTAAAACCCCTATTCAAAATCAGTCGGTCCTAGTGGATGCGATAAATTCTAAAATTTTCACCGACATCTTTTCAGGTCTAGCTACTGAAATGAGAGAAGATTGGTGTGAACCACCTCTTCTACTCCAAGAATTTAGAAAGGCATTACCAGCAATTCGTGCTGCATCCCGCGGTGCTAATATGGCGTATTTTCTCTTTGAACAATACGTCAGTCTTAGTAAGGGTTCCCAATATTAACATTCAATCGTTACAACTCAATAAACTTGCATAATCTTAAAGTTTGCACCTGGAACGAAAATAGCTTGTGGTCCAGGATCGCTGAGGTGAGATATTTTGTTTTAGAGCAAAATCTTGATGTGTTATTGGTTCAAGTGACCCTACTCCCCCCCGGAGTGTAAACCCGTAATCGCTAATTACCGGATTTATAAAAATGATAGATCCAGAGATAGGAATAATTTTCAGCACATTTCAGGAGGTACTTGTATTTATGTGAAATCAATAATTGAACATCATGTCATCCCCACTCCCGTTTTAGAGAGGATGGACGCGAAATTACCTGCGAAGAGTTTAGCAACGTTCTCGCAATCCTCAAGTAAGAACTGAACTTCGCAGAACCCAGGATGAGATAAAAGGGTTAAAAGTATGTCACTTCGAGTAACGGCGAGATGAACAGTTAGAAAACCTAGACAAACTCGGACTTTGGCGACGCTCTCCTTTTCTTAGAAACCATACTCCCCGATCCCCTTTCCCTAAGAGAGGAGACGGGAGAACTCGCCCTTGCTCCAATCGAAAAGGCAGAAATTTTGGCGGACAGCCTCCAAGACCGTGGCTGCACCCCACCCACCCCCTGACGAACTACGTCACAGATAAGCTGGAGAATTTTTTGACACTTGAACATGTAAACAATCTCGAGCCCGTTGAGCCGATGGATATCATAGAATTTATAAAAAACGTAAAGCCGAAGCGATTGGAACTAATTACAAATCACATGATTAAAAACCTCCCACCTAGATTTATTTTATATTCAACTTTGTTAATTAACAAACTGATGGAACTTTGTTATTTTCCCGATTGCTGGAAAACCACTGTGGTTGTCCCTATTCCAAAACCAAACTCCGATTTGACTGTACCTCAAAATTTTCGTTCCATCTCGCTACTTAGTAGCTTGAGCGAAGTGTACGAATCTGCGCTTCTCAAATGACTGAATCAATTCCTCAGCGACAATAATATAATAATTTATATAATATAATTAATATAATATAATTATTTCTGTACAATTTAGATTTCGGAAAAATGTGTTGATGAATCACCACCTTATACGTGTTACAAAATGGATTGACGACGGCTTTGTGAAGTCTCAAACCACAGGTGCACTTTTTCTGGACGTAGCCAAAGCCTTTGATAAAATTTGGCACGAATAGCTTTTATTCAAGTGCATGCGACTTGGATTTTCGGCGCAATTTGTCAACATTTTACGCTCGTACCTACTTGCTCGTAATTTTCGGGTGCGAGTAAAGGATGTAATTTCATCCCCCAGACCAATCCTGAGCGGTTGTGCGCAAGGGAGTTTACTTTCTCCAACTCTTTTTAACATTTATGTTAACGATGTACCTAGAGCTTGCAATTGTCATTTAACAATTTTTGCTGACTATACCGCCATTCTCACACAGCATAGGGATCCACAAACATAGTCATAGCAAACATTCAACTGTACATGACCGTTTTACAGTGCTGGCTCATCGGCTAGAAAATAAAAGTCAACCCAAATAAATGCGCGTGCTTCCTTTTTACTAAAAATTCGGTAAAATCTGATTTAGCCCCTATCCAAATTTTCGGCCAACCCGTCCCCTTCGTAAATGAATATAAATACCTAGGGTTAATTTTGGACGCTAAATTAAGCTTTAATAATCATATTAAAGCAACCCTCTCCAAAGCTACTAGAATGATTATTAAACTCAACAGCTTAATTTCTCCATGGAGCAAGCTATCGATTAGGCTCAAGCTTCTGTTCTACAAAGCTATTTTAAGGCCAATTTTAATGTACGGTTCCCAAACTTGGGGGGGAGGGGGTTGTGCGACTTCCGTCACTAACATCAAGAGGTTGCAAGTTTTTCAAAATAGGCACCTGATGAAGATTGTAAATGCTTTCTGGTATATCAGGAGGAAAATTTTGCATGACGATCTCAAAATTGAACCTTTTTCGGAACTTATTAGAAGAACATCAATTAAATTCTTCGACAAACTACCCCAGATTCGTAAGTTATGAAATTTACCTGCATACAACCCAGCAGTATCCAGCTCGAGGAAGAGACCGAGAGCTGTGATAGATAATATTTACATTAACTTTCTCTCAGTTAAAAAAAAAAAAATTAGAACTAATTAACTCTATTACCAATCTGGTGGATAAAATTCTCAAAATTATTTGTTTAGACCTCAGATAGCTACGACGCGTGAAATTTCTAGAAATTTTTTCTTAAAATAAATAAGCAAAATTGACAAATCAGCTCTTGTAGTCAGTAAGGCAAGTGCAACATAATTCCATTAAAATTCACTGTATTTTACCCCATAAATAAACTAAATATTAATTTTAATTAATTAATTATATCATAAATAATAATAATAATAATTAAATACCAAATCTCATGACGTTAGAGCTTTATTGCGCTCGTCTAAACTAGTTTCAATTAATTTTAATTATTCCCTAAACTAACAAATTAAAGTATTTATTCCAAATTATGATGTGGAGGTGCTCATGACAACTTTGTCATATCGCGGAACTCCGAAACATCACGACGTTGCCGTTGCCGAAAATTACAGACTATGAAATTTTTTACTTCTTATTTTCTTCGCAAATAGTATTTAGATTCGGGGGGGGGGGGGAAGACTTGACATGCTTTTAAATCTGACGAATTATATTTCCATTCTGGAAATTTTGAAGTATTAGTCTCTTCAAATGCGTTAAAATCAAATGCGTGTTGTATGACAAGTTTGTGTTATGATAATGCATTAATACTTGCAATATTCAAATCATAGATTTTTTAAGGATATATAACAACTGTCATTTTTATAATTTAATGTGAACATTTGATTCTTCGGGAAAAAAAAGCTTGCGATTCTTTTAATCCTTTTTTTCTGGCGTTGAAAATATACTTTTTATTTTTGCCGCAGAAAAACCGCATCCTTAAATAGGAACGCCATATATTTTAAAAACCACAACCACAACCACACACACACACACGCACACACACACACACACACACACACACACACACACACACACACACAC
>JAPMOR010044387.1:0-13711 GCA_026543865.1 Argiope aurantia
AGTCCGAGTTTGGCTTGGAGCTACTATCTGATAAAAAGTACGATAAAAGAAATTAATAATCATACCTTTGCAGTTTATATCAATAAATGTTTTGATGAATTAGGAATTTCAAGTTTTTATATAGATCCTCTGCTTCGTGAGTCATGTTAAATAAAATATTCTTGAGATACTAATATTTTAAATAAAAAAGTTTCACGCTTTTGCAATTAAAACATATTGAGTTATGAAAATTTGAATGTCTATTCTATAAAAACGCGTGCTTTTAGACCTCTCCGTCCACAGTCTTGATAAAAAATACGCCATTCGGGGTTTGAACTTTCACCAAGACTGATTGCCTAAAATATTTCATCGTTGATTGTTCTAAAATACAGATAATAAAAATTCTATAACTTGTTAAGACTTCATCTCAGAAAATTGAAACGTTAGATTATCAAGATAATTTTACTGAATAGGATTTATAGGAACGAAGAAAAGTACAAAATTTGGACATCATAATTATTTTCAGAAATACATTTATTGATTCAAGATAAAACTGAATTTTAAATTGAATCAGAAATTTTTTTTGAATAATTCCTGGAAATATTGCATACATTTTTAAAAAAAATATTCTGTGGTACACAAGATTATAGCGCTAAAACATTCGATTTTCTGTTATGTTTAAAAAAATACGTTTCAATTAAGGAAAGAAGTATGCATTTATTGAGGTTTTCTCTTCCATTTTAAATTTAAATCTTGCGTAAGCTAACAGAAAATTAGAGATATATATAGTACAATGTTCTAAATATCGTAAGACTTCTATAATATATATATATATATATATATATATATAATCGAATTTTGAAGCTTAAAAGTATTTTACTAAAACAATTTATTAAGAGACAACGGCACATACATATTTATTTGAAAATTTCAGGAGAATTACTTTTCGCGAACCAGCTGTTCGTTAAAGGTGACTAATGTATTTGTAACTGCTAATTTTCATAAAAAAATATTTATAAAAGTAAAAATAAAAAGTTATTTATTTATGATAGGTAAAACAATAAAAACCTAAAAAATTTTAATAAATGTTAAGCTTAATATAAGACAATTTATTCTACTGTATGAGAATCAAATTTTTTTAACACATTTATCAGTATGCGGGTTATACAAGAACCCCTCGCGCAACACCAACAATTTAAAATTTAAAATAAAAAAGACGAGAAAAAATTTAGAATTATGAAAATTCTTTACCTTGGAACTTTTTCAGCTCATTTGTAGACGAAGAAAGTTTGTCCAATGATATAACAAGATGAAAATTTTGGTTTAATGTGGTATCAATAGGAAATTAAGGCACCCAGATATTTTCCATGATGAAGCATTTGCGTACTGAGAACACTTTTCAGAGGAATTGTTGGTTAACTTAGTACTTAGTCTTGAGTCAGCCTCCAACTTTCAGCATACAAACATCCACAGTTTCATATTTTAGAATTGAGAAGGAAGAATTAATAACATATTATCATTCACCTGCACCAATATTTGTTATATAAGATAAAAAAGTGTAATAATTCAAAATATATAACATCTTAAAGCCTTTGTATGACTCATCAGTTATCAGTTCTTTGCGGTAACTGGAAATAATTGCATACCGCATGTTTTTCTTTCCTTTATTAGTATTTTGAGGTGAGTGTAGCACAAGTATACATTCGTGAAATATTTTGGGAACAAATAGTTGAAATTGGTATTACAGATATGCAAATAATAAAAATGCTTAGAATACGCGTTATTTTTATACATTCAATTTATTTCTTATATTAAAAAATGTCCAGGATTTCAAAAATCAAATTATAACAAGAAATAATAAAAGAAATAAGCATAACGAAGCTTACCATCTCCAAAAGGAAAGCTAAGTTAAATGAAACTTTCGAAAGTGTCCAGAAAATAGCTATTATAAATCATATATTAATATATCTATAAATATATAGCCCTGTTGTTTAGATTTACTAAAAAAAATTTGGATTATCATTGCTTCCACATAGATTTCTAAAATGCTAATCAATCCACTAGTGACCACCAGATGTCTTGTTTGATACTGCTGTGCGGTATACTGCGTCTTCCATCTTTTGGACATTGTGATTTTTTTTATGTTTATGTGTGTTACTGCTTTTTATATGTACTTTTGAACTTAACAAACCAATTCTGGGTTCAGCAGACTAACTATTTAATTTAAATATTCCATTTTAGTGAAATGAACTATAATATATACGAATCCTTATTTGTCGCCCATGTTTTGGCAATGGTTGGGTTGACGGATGGCCTAGCCCTGGCAGGGGATTATCCCCGGTAAGGGGAGACTTTACTGTCAATACTTTGCCGTGGCCGTCTTCGACGAGATTTGGAGATGGCGAATGTCAGTAATGTCAGGATTCAATAGCTAGAACTGTCTATTGAGATACAGTTTAATTTGTGTTAGGAAGAAAAAACTAGAGCGGTGAGATAAATTAAAGTAGTATATTACGGGGTCTTCTAGAGTTTGTAGATGGTTTATATTTAGGAATTTTAACTATTGCTTCATTTTCATTCTTATCCATGTTTTTAAAGAAGTAAGTGGCTAGTTTTCTGATGAATTTTTTTAAGAGAGGTATAGTCTAGGCATAGGTACATATTTGTATTGGGCATGTAGTATTTCATATTGCAGAAATTCCTCATTAAGTTATTTTTCTGGCGTTCAATAAGTCTAAGATTAGTCCTGGCAACATATCCCCACACAGGGCAGGCATAAGTTAATATTGAACGCAAGTAGGCAGAGTAAATAAGCATTTTATTTTGTCTACTCATTTTGGAGTTTCGTGAAATTAAGGATAAAATTTACGAGTTAGGTCTCGAATCTTTTTAGCTGTGTAAATAAAGTGGGGTTTCCAAGTTAATTTTCTATCTAGAATAAAGCCTAAATATTTGCATTCCTTAGACCTCGGGACAATTTGATTTTTAATTTTAAATGGGGGGAAATTCTTTTCACTGTTATTTTTTATTAAAAACTATAGCTTCAGTTTTACTAGCATTTATTTCAATTTTCCATTCAACGAACCAGTCCTCAAGAGATTTAATATGTTTGTTTAAAGCTATGGTGATGAAATTTGGATTTTTGTTTCTAGCTAGCATTGCAGTGTCATCAGCGTACATGCACAACATAGTGTGAAATTGCTTGGTGATATCATTAATAAACAAGGAAAATAAAATTGGCCCTAGTTTAGGTCCTTGATGTACACCTGCAAGAATAGGTTTTACTGCAGAGAATTCATTGTTTATTTTGATTTTGAAGGATCTGTAACTAAGATAAATTATAATTTTGATAAGGTATGTTGTAATTAATTAGCTTGTAAATAAGACCATCTTGCCAAACTCTGTCAAAAGCTTTCTGAATGTCAAGGAAAACTGCTGCAGTTTTTTGTTTTCAAAACCTTCCTCAATGAATTCTACTGCTCTAATCAATTGGTGGGTGGTAGATAGGTTAGGGCGAAATCCAAATTGTTCTGGTGTTAGTATATTATGGTCTTCTAGGTAATTATTTAATCTATTCAGAATTATCTGTTCAGCAATTTTGCTGACAGAGGGGAGTAGGGATATGGGTCTATAACTGCAGGGATCAGTTGGGTCTTTTCCTGATTTTAATATGGGGATAACAGCAGCTGTTTTCCATAACATGGGAAAATGTCCTGATTTGAGAGTGCTATGAATTATATTAAAAATTTTAAGTAATTGTCCGGAAGTATTTTTAACATTTTGTTGTTAATAATATCAAAAAAAGCCCCTGGCCTTGACAGTAAGTTTTTTAATATGATCTTTTAATGCATCAGTTGAGGGAGGGGGAATATCAATAAATTTTTGTGGCAGTGAGTCGAGAAAGCTTTTGACTGTATTATTTACATTATGTTCTGTGGTGAAATCACTCAATTCATTAAGTTGAAATTGTTTCTCCAGACTAGCCGGCATGCAGTTTGCTTTTTCTTTATCAGTTATTGCAATACTAGCAGGGCCTTTAAGGGCCGGAATTTTTTGTTTTTTTACTTTTAAAAGTTTCCAGATTGATCCGTCTTCTGTGTTAACATTAATTAATTTCCTTATGAATTCATTGTTTTGGATTTTATTGTTAAGTTTTTCAATTTCCTTATTGTTGGTTCATTAGTTCTTGCAGTCTGGGTCTCTGGTTTTTTTGAAAATTTTTTCTGGCAAAGTTCCTGCCCTAATAAGGTCTCTAATTTTGGGGTCAAAAAAATTGACTATTTATAGTGGGGGAGAGGGGGTGGTGGCTAGATTTTTTGCGTTAATAATTTGCGATTCGAAGATGTTAACAAAATGATCAAGTTTATCGGGGTTTGTAAATTCATCAATGTTTGGGATTTCTTGATTGACTGAGGGTTAATTGTTTTATATTTATCAAGATTATTGGGCAGCGAATATTTAAAGAAAAAATTTAGTAAGATTGGATTATGGTCAAAGCTAAGTTCAGGTAAGGAGTGAATTTCATATGAGTACAGGAAGTCTTTAATTAAGTTGAGGTCTATTGTATTGGTTGACTGGGGTCCAAATCTAGTGGGGGTGGAGGATGCTATAATGTCTAATCCGGCCTGAAGGGCGAATGATTTTAGGGAATTATCTTTTGGGCAGTGAAGCTCACAATCCCAACTTACGTGGCGAGCGTTCAAGTCTCCGCAAATTATTTGATTAGGTCCTGTTTGCATTAGGTTTACAATGTCGAAAATAAAATTGGAATTATCTGCACTAGGGGGGATATAAATAGAGATTAGGGTTAATGGATTTTGATTTTTAAAATTTAATTTTACCACGCTAGCTTCTACATGTTGTAGTAAGGGTGGGGGGACCTCACTGTGAGGTAAATTAAATTTTAATTAAAATTGCAGTACCGCCGCCAGCCTGGTTAGCTCTGTAACTGTAATAAGAGAAATAGTTTGCCAGGAAAATTTTTCTTTGTTGTCTAAGGTGGGTTTCTTGCAGTAGGATTACATCGGGTTTATACTTATTTACAAAATTACAAAGATCAATTATTTTAGTGTTAATGCCATTTGCGTTCCAGTAGACTATGCAAAGGCTATTGCAGGAGAAAACTAGTTACTGACAGGTTGAATCGGGTTATCGAATGCCTTCATGAGTATATCCAGTTTTTCCATAATAGTGTTAACGGTTTTAAGTTTTTTAAGCTGTGAGAAGAGTAACCGGTACTCGGTCGTTAGCTTTTGAGTTCTTTCATTGCTTCTACAATGTCTGCGAAATCATTGCCTTCTAAATGTTTTGGCAATGACTGAAAGCCTTTCAATAAATAATGGTTATCTCCCCGGCAAACTTCAAGGTCCTACACCCTTTCGGGTAGGCGGGTCGTTGCCGGTAGGCCAAGACCCGGTGTCTATTGTCACATCCTAGATATTGAACATTCCCAATACTTTCGTAGTTTAAAATGCATTATCTCATGCCATTTTTTCGTTAATAGCTGTAGAATTACATTTTTCAGTCATTCCTTTTTCCCTTTGGCATATCAAACTCATTAGTAGACAGGGATACCCAAATAAGGATTATAATTTTCTATGGGGAATAAAAAGCTGGAATACTGTCTTGCACACGTAAACAATATGATGCATTTTGTGTTTATCTTCAATGAGTGGATGAGTGTTTATCTTCAATGCATTTGGATTCTTTCCTTCTGATCGACTGCCCCCAAAATGAGGCTTTGAGTGATTTTGTTCACAGACAAATAACATTCCAAAAATGATAAATTAGGCCGCAAGGAAGCCAAAATAAAACGTGATGTATTAAACATTCGCGATAGTTTAAGATAATGTAGTGAATAGCTTATAAGCCAGTTAACAGCTACGCTACACGAGCAATTGCTTTTGTATTGTGGTCATGTTAATGGGCTGCGAACCACAAGGTCCCAGGTTCTATCCCCGCTTATACCAACTCGCCACAATAACATTTCGTTTTCTATATTTAGTACAACAAAAATATTATCCTTTTTCACTATACATTATAAAAACTAGTTATAAACAATAGAAAGGAAAGAATTTCCAATTTGATATATGCTAGCAGTCATGTGTCTACTATTCATTTATTTGTAATGTCATTTAAAAAGAAACGCAAACTATAGAAGAAGTTATATTGAAATATGAATTTTTTTATAAATATGCAAACTTATAGCAAATTAGTGATGCCAAAAAAAACACACCTACGTACTCGAATTTCTGCGTACTTCTAAATGTGAGTGGAAATACTTATGAAAATTAGGTGCTTTAAATTCCTCGAATTATGTTATCAATTCAAATCTGCACAATGTATTCGCATCCACTATTTGTAGAAGAAAATTACTCATTTTATATTTATTGAGTAAAACGTAAAAATATATACAATTTCCTTCACCTAATTAATGTTTGCGAACAATGCTTCAATTGAACTGGCTTACAAAACCCTTTTCTTTGAATCGTAATTCAATAAAATTCACTTTCATTCTTTCATTGTTCGCCGGTATCATCAAATAATGACAATTTCGAATTCTTTCTTACTGGCATTTAGAAAAAATTGGCAATCCCACATCATTTTTATCTAATTATTATAACTTAGATTATATACTCGTAACAGCGTCGATTTCAAATGTGTAGGGGCCCTTAGACAATGCAAATTTCCTTCCAAAGAGCCAAAATCAGATTTTTTTTTTATTGATTTTAAATTGAATATTATAAACAGCCATTAAACTTTGCATTTATGTATTTATTTGACCTCCTAATTAGATGATACATCCTTATTTGAGACATTTGTTATTTAAATCTCCATAATAAAGAAGGACACTTGAGAAAAAGACTTTATTAGGTGATTTTGGCGTTTTAAATGACGTAACACTGATTTATTTACTAAAAATTCAATAATTCGATGCATATATCAGAAAAGATCGATTCTCACAAGTCTGTAAATGATTTTTTTTTTAGGGGGAGGCAGATTCTCAAAAGATGATGCACGATTCTCGTAAAATAAATTACGGTAAATAATTAGAATACTCTGAAAATACTAAATAAAAATCTCCCGAAAATCAGGGGGGGGGGCTCCTATGCAGTAGATTACTATTTTGATAATCCGGTTTGATTTGTCCGCATTTTTTTTTCCATGAACTTTCATCTGATATTTCTATGTGACGACTCATGCGTGAATCTGGTGATTTTAATAAAGATTACACATAATTAGGAATTTTGCAAATTATAATTGATTATTCAAAGCATCTATGAAGATTCATTATATTCCGTCTAACAAGCCAAACAGCAAAAATATTCTCTCCCATTAAATAACACTAGTAGAAAATTACGGATTTAGGGATAGCATTATAGATATTTTAATTAAAAATAAATTAAGTATAAAATTAAAAAGTTAAAGGTAACAGTGACGGATTTTTCACAACATAAAAGCTTTCTCTCAACATTATGACTCAATTTTATAGCCATATATTTCTTACAAGAAAATGACACTTTAAACTCGCACAATTGGTCTTGATAAAATATTAGTCAATCAAATTCATTAATAAATATACTTTTACTTGCCTATTGAACTACTTCCATTATTGTTATTGGCTAAATAAAATAGTTTTCATTTAAAACCTTAGATCAGGCTTCTCTGAACTTATCAAAAGTCTTATTTTTGAACCCGAAAATTCAGTCCAAATAACAAATACGAAAAATTAGAAATGCAAAAACATTAATTAACTACTTAAAAAGTAATTCGGTTTAAATAAAGTTCATTTTAATGAAATATTTTCAGCCAGAACAGTTTTCTTGATTTTTATTGTAAACGGAAAGCACTATGAGAACGTTTAATGAAAGGAGGGCCACGACGGATTAAAGAAACTAGAATCAAACTTACCGAGAAAATGTTCCTTGAACATTTTCATCCTTACAGTATTCATTTTTTTCATCTAAGGTAGCTTTGAAATAAGGAACTAACTACACAATTCATTTCTTAATGCTTTTCGTAAATAATTAAGAAAAAAATATGCTTCATTTTGAAAAAAATAGAATTGTAATTAATGCCCAACACTATGCAGCTGATTAACTTTATATGATGTTTTCTACGGTGCACTCTAAATCAGCTAAATGATAGTCGGTCCCCTATTGCAAAACCTACCTTCCAAATTTATGAATGATACATTATATAGTAGACTCTTCTACAACGAAGTTAAGAAGTCTCATTACAAGGAATCGCCCTGTTAGACAAAATAATTTACAATAAGAATACCAAGTTGATCATTTAGTAATAAAATGTCTGTATAACGTGTAGTCATTAAATACGCGGTTTGTTAATCTCGTTGTAGGTGAGTCTACTGTACATTATTGACAAAATCTTGTAATCACAATTCAAATGTTTAAAATGAAATTACATTCTAAATATGCATATGCAAACGATGAATTTTTAACACAGTTACCGAACTGTAGATGTAGAATGCTGAGAGGTTCCATCCCTTTGATCAGCGTCTCGATTCGACTTCTGGCTCCGCCTCATCACCATCGTTGTTCGAGTGTTTCGAGGGATTCACCAAACACGACATTCCTTGCGACCGGGAACGAATCCTACAATGCTCGGCAAGCCACAGTTTCTGTTCGTACATCCCCGCTTATCAAATGAAATGTGATGAATATTTATTGCGTAAAAATGGACTGTATTTGAAAGATATTTTTTTAGGGTAACGGTCAGCGGCTAGAGAGAAGGTAGGGTTATATATGCATGGTGCATTTGTTTAAAAAAGCGTCGTGAAGACAATTTATAATCAGTGCCAAGAACTGAGAATTAAAAATTATAAATGAATAAAATTACTCTAAACATTTCTCAGGTAAAAAAATAAATAAAATGAATAAAGTAAAGTACTGACGTCGTTCTTGTGTTT
Organism: Argiope aurantia; assembly: GCA_026543865.1. Classification (NCBI taxonomy): domain Eukaryota; kingdom Metazoa; phylum Arthropoda; class Arachnida; order Araneae; family Araneidae; genus Argiope; species Argiope aurantia. The sequence goes on from JAPMOR010044387.1 coordinate 8,909, forward strand.
GTAAACGTGAATAGTAAATGATAGTCTTCTTAGTTTAAATTTAGTTAAACTAGATTAATTATGCAGAGCTCACTAATGCGATTTTCTTACGTGCTGCGATCCCCAATTTTTCAGCTTTTATTACTTCATAACGTTCATCACTTTTAGTCTTCAATTATGAAAGCAGTTAATGAATTATTTAAGGCTTAATACATTAGTCTTCAAAGGGCCAACGGTGATTGACGTTTAATTATTTCAATAGTTGTCCTTGTTGGTCATTGGTTTTTTAATATTTTTCATCTCTTTGTATTTCATAATATTACGTGACTAATGTGTCTTTTCTACATACTGCTGAGATTTCGATTGAGAATATTATTTGAGAGATATATGATCATTTATAGCGAAATTATCCCTTTAGCATCATGAAGTGCAATAATAGAAAAATTGTACAAAAATATTAAAATACTAATTATGCTTATAAACCCCCACATTTCAGCCTGAAAACCAATATCCATTTTTTACAACTAATTCATATAAAATTCTTCCATGAGTAGTGTATTAAAATACAGTTTTTATTATACTTTCTATGCGCTCCTGTTGAGTGAAATTAAATGTTCTAAATTTCAATTAAATGGTTCAGTATATGATTCTATTATATTTTAAATATATCAGATTTAAATGTAAATGAGGTTATTGCGATTCCGTTGTCTGCATGAGACATAACCGAGTGTTCATTTCAGAATAGAGAGACCTGGACGAAGTGGGATGTAGTTTCGACAAATTATAAATAGTGTGATTTCTTATAACCAGGTCTCTCTCGTGCTTTCAAAAAGACAAATGGAAAGCTTTAAATGAAAAACTAGTCATTGCATACAAATTTCAGTAGTCTTGTAACGAAGCCAATAATGTACTCGTATTATATTTTGTAATATTCATTAAATATAGTAAATTTTTCTACATAATATTTCTCACAAAAAGCATCACTAATTCTTAACTGGTCTGATATATTTCTGATTACTGAAAAACTTTAATAGATAACCAATTTAATGAATAAAAAATTTAGAACTTTTGTTGTAGTCAAGTTAATAAATAATTTACCTTATATTAGATGGCAACGTTTTTTTTTTTAACTTAGTTACATCAAGCCCTTGAACTTTGGATTAAATTTAAAAATTAACCAGATGACACATCCGTTTAAGGATATTAAAATAAATAATTTCAATAATAATAATATGAAAACTACTTCAGATATTGAAACATTTCCAAGTGTTTTTTTTTTGTATTTTAAATTTCTTAACACTGTCATTGAATTACATATTTAAATACTAAAAATTGAGTCTTTCGAAAAATACATTTCAGACACATCATTGTTAAGCGAAGAGATTAAAACCTTGGTCTATTTCGGACGGTTTGATTTGATTGACTATGGCATAAGAGCCCCTTTTTTGGCCACATTGCGCCAGACTAAATGCCATACTTATGTTCAGGTAAAACTATTAGTGATGGATTTCGCAATTCTGCATGATGGACAGAGGAGAGGATACTATCTGTGCCGGATATTTACCGACGCGTAATGAGATGTGGCTTTACACTGCACTGACTATAGAATATTTACTTTACCATTCTCAACCCACTTGCGTCAGAGACCTGAATATGTTTCAAACTTTATTCATTAAGGATATTCATTAACTAAATGGCATGTATCACCGAGTTATGCTGTATAACAGTTCTTTCCCCCCATTCTTTGTTAATGGTTTTATAAATTCTGTATAATAATAAGGCAAAGGGTCGAACTAGACTCAAAAATATGATCTATTTAATTAGTATGATAATCGTTTTGGCCCTAAATCTTGGGACATTTTTCGTAATATGCTCAAGAAATGTGTAACGGCAGTTAAAATTAAGCGAGAGCATATTATTCCATGCCTGGTAATGATTGAACATTCATGGTGAACTGTGCGGATCATTCCGCTCATCACATTAAATGAGCGAAGGCAGATGTGAAAAGGGAAGGGGCTAAAAGATAATAGTCGACTCTCTACGCCACTGACAACTGCACGAACCTATTCCGCAATCATTTGATAGATGATTATGGCTTGATTTAGTGCTTGATAAATCCACATCGAATTAACAAAAGATAACAATGATATTCCCAGGCGTAGCGATCTTGGTAATTCAGCTCCAATCGAGGCCACTTTCACAAGACATTCGTTTCATTAATTTGTTCAATTGTTGTGGAGAATTCCGCTTCCGCTTTGGGCCACCATTGAAAATGTGTCGCCACACCAGAGATAACAATACAAGGCATCAATAAATAAAATATTGCAATAAAATCTATTATGAAAAGTAAATAGGATTTGCACAGCAAAATTCCTCTTTAGAATATTAAGCACAAGTTTATTACTTGGGATAGTTAAAAATGTCCTATAATTTTAGAATTTTACTTCATTTCACACATTCCGATTCATTTGAAACGACACATTCGAAAAGAAGCCAATGGGTACTTTGAATTTGGTTTGGTTTGGTTTACATATATTAACGTCTCATTTTAAAGCAACACTAGGGCTATTATGGGACGTACCTCGTCATTTTAAATCTAGGTAAGATGATGAGGTTTACATTTGATCTGGCACCCCACATCTACAAATTTCCACACCAACACCACACCACGGGAGAACTATTGTCCCGATGAATTTAACGTGCGCCAGACTCACTTACACGACTGCACTTCGGTGTCATCGGGTCTCGAACCTGGAACCCTTTAACCCCGAAAACAAGATCTTATCACCAGGCCATTGCGGCCTATGGATACTTTGAATATGGCGAAACATCCTTCATAAATATTTAATTTGATCTTAGACCAAGCTTCTTTTTAACTGACCTGAAGAGCAAAGCTAAAATATAAATCATATTTAACTTTCTATTTTAAGATGTTGCTATCCTCTATTAGTTTTTAAATCAGGACTTATTTTTAAAATAAGAAAGCAACAGTATTCCTAGTGCTAGACTAATAAAAAACGAATTAAAAACCTTATTTAATTGTTGTTCCATAGAACTAATGTTTTCGTTTTTTAGTGTCATCAGATATTGGCACTCAGATATTCAACAGATATAGATATTGGCAGGTCAGATATTCAACAAGTGAAAATTGAACTAATGCTACAGAACTATGAAACGGTTTTTTTTATCAATATAATAAATTTATGTCCATTAATCATTTTATGTAAACTTTCTAAATCTGCATATAGAAAAAATTAATTAAACCCTTTCTTTACAGCTTATTATTGAGAGATATCATTCTTAGCGTATGAGCTAGTTTATATCCTGCATCACTAAACAGTCAGAAATTCATGCATCTTCAACTTTTTATTCCATTCGGAATTAAAATCTATAAACCAATTACCCGTTAGATTGTTTTATTACCTTTTTCTATTGTACATCCCAAAGTAAGACAAAGGAAATCGAAAATGTATAATATTAAGATCAAGATTAATATTAAAAGGTGAGAAACAGTTTCTGTTTCTATGTAAAATTTAAGCTTCAAAAGGATTTTCGAAATTTTTATCTCCAGATTATTTTTGAGATTAGAAGGATAAGATAAAGTGATTTCTAAAAAGGATTCATGTATGGGACATCTGAATAACGAGATGTTAAAAACTTCTTTCTTCAAAAATAACCATGGCACAAACTATCACAATGTCAGTTACACTAACATGCAATACAAAATTATTTTGATTTATATTTAACATTCTGTGCTGGTTTTTGGCACAGAAATTTTAAATTGTTTCTTAGTATACGATTAATATATACGAAAAAAATTTAAACTGTGAGTGTCATACATTATTAATTAATGAAATAAAAGTAAGCAGATTTCTTAAAGGGGAGAATTATTCCTCATTTGAGAGTGTTGGTTAAATTTCCGACGAAATTTAACATTTCACGAGTAAATCATTCCATTATCGATATTCAAGTGAAATTGAAAATTGAATAATTTTTTTCCACATTTATTACAATTTAATCTCTCAAAATCAAATGATTACAATATTTAAGTATGAAAGCACTCAGTAATTAAACATTTTAAAAAGCTTGAAATGAAACTAAACACAAGCTAACAATTATATTTTGAGAACATTATTAACAGAAAAATTAATTCATACGTGTCGGGTACAGTTACATCAAAAATTAATATTAAATCTCAGATTAATTAAAAACCCATTTTAAGAGTAGTAAATATCTTAATGGATTCGACTGACAAGGAAACAAATCGCCTGCACTTGAAGCTAGTTATTTTTCCCTCGAAGCATGTTAAATGTACAGTCCAATTTTCCAGTATTTTTTTACATCCAAATCCGAAGCGGCGATTTGTGAAAAGTTAATTTCACAGTAAAATGTCCTTTTGTTTTTCGATGGGATATAGATGATGACGGAGAAGAACGAACTGTCAGTAAAGTCCGTAAAAGACGAACTTTCATGTACGAAATTCAGTTGATAGCTGTATAACTCAGATGTTAAAGTTGAAAAGCAAAATAATTCATTATGAGGGCACTAACCAATTTTAACAGTCGAAAAAAAATACATCTAATCCTTCAAAATTACGTTATGAACATGCATCTGGCCCATATGTACGACGGATATTCAATAAAACGGTGTTTTGAGCTAATGATTTTAATGACAACGCTAAAGTGAGAACGAAATAGAGAGAAGGAAAAATATTTTTTCTGTAGAAAAGAAATTTTTATTTTCCTTAACCATTCAGAAAATCATAAATACTATTTAATTTTCAGTCATTTTATCTAAAATCGATAATCAGAATGATTTCTTTGA
>JAPMOR010044395.1:0-49426 GCA_026543865.1 Argiope aurantia
TTTTTTTTATTATATTCAATACTTGATACATTAATGTTCTAAGCAAAGAGAAACTGCATAAAATCTAAGTGTTGACGAGAAAAGGAATCATTTTCTGAAAAAAAATTGGGATTCAGCGACCGTAATTTTAAAGAGAACCGAACATCGGCTATTCTTTTAATGATAGACACGTACCTATCTTTCATACTTTTTTTAAACTGTTCCACTTTTGTAAACTTACGGTGAGCAATTTTTTTATCTTCTTTAAAAAGAAAAAGAAAACTTTTTTTTCCATAATCTATTTTGCAATATTTTTAAGTTCAACGAAGCTCATTTTTCTGACACCTAATATGGCGTCACACTTTTTCTTTTGCATTTTTCTTGAAAACTAACTATCGTAGATGAATGGTTCTTTTGCTTTTATATACTCAGAGAAAGGATTTTTGTTCGGCTCAGTTTGACCGGTGGCATCAGAACACCAAGTATAGTAGAACCTCGTTAAGCGAACATAATTTGTTTCCGAATCTGACTCGTAATATGAAACACTTGTTAATCGAAACAATATTTCCTACATGAATCCATGTAAAATAACACAGTGCGTTCCATTCCTAAAAAAGTACTCAAATAAATCTATAATAATATAATTTATTATTTGTTGTGTGTGCCTTTTTTTTAACTAGAAAATCTTAAGATTTTGGAATGAGATGCTACATTATCGTTAAATGAATATTAAGCAATAAATACTATCTTATCAGGGTGATACTGTTCAATATATGCCGCAATAATTTCTTATGTTTTCAGCATCTCCCTTATTTCACTGGAAATTTTTGCTCCGTGGAGTCTATTGTTTTTTCCTCTTCTTAGCAAATCTTCACCGCAGTTTTTTTTTTTATGTGACACTGATTCCATCTCCATAATTTACTCAGTAATTCTGACTGTAGTCTACCGTCAGCTCATTTATGTGGCTGCTATCCATCTCCAGTTCCATAATCTTGGCTAGAGGCGAAACCTCGTCAATTAAAGCTCCACAATTGTTCAAATCCTTCGGAGTAGCATTTGACAACGCTATCTGGCCAAAACTTCTTCCATATAGATATAAAGGTTTTCTTTAAACAAACGCTGTCACAGGTCTTCTTGTCATTCACTCTACGAAATGTCGCTCGTTAAGATTTTTTTTTTCATTTTGTTTTGCTCGTTATGGGAAGTTTAGCTGCATGTATATATATGATGAAACACACTTCTTATTTTTGTGAATTAGTGTCGAGTTCACTCTTGCTTCTGGCAAATCTTTGTCTGTCACCTTCTGATATCCATCTGAAGCAAATGGTAATAAGTGCAATTCCATAAAACTATACGACGCTTCCCTTCTTGTGTTTCTTCTATGGTATATTTATTTTTCAAACAAGTATTCATTCTCCGTGGATAAAATTCATTCTTGAAAATGTTCATATTTCGAGTTGTTTCCCGGTGCGAACCATTAACAACTCAGATTAATAGGTTGGTACTATATGATAGGTTGCCGGTGCATCTGTGAACTGATTATCGACAGCAATTGATAGTTTCATTGATTATTTAGAGCCAAGCTTAAGTCGGTCAATTATGAACAATCCATGCCACGCAAATCCTATAACTTCACGCCAACACCTAATCTGAATGTGGAAATCCCCGCCATGGCATGGCGTGAAACTGAAATTTAGATGCCCTGTCCTTTTCATTTTCTATCATGCTAAGCCATCTGGGATGAATTCTGAATGCCCATATATGATGAGAAAAAAGTGTGGACTTAGAAAGCCTGGCGGAGAGGAAAAGTACTTACTCTTCCAAGGGGTTGGAGTAAGACAAAATTGGGCTTGAATGTCTGCACAGATTCGTACTAATTTTTGAATCAAATCCATCAATGGTCTCACCATCTTCCCCTTTATATTCACATTCGTGTAAATATAATAATTCACGACGATTTAGGTAAATGAAATTTGGCATGTATTGTTGCTAAAATTGCAGTTCGGTGTTAAATTTTGATTTCAATATGTCAAAAAGCGTGTCTATGAATATTTGGTTTGCTTTACTGTACTAAAAGCACAAAACGCTAGAAATAAAAATCTGAGCATTCGTGATCTTCAAGGTCTTGCTCAAAGTCTATAATTTTTATAGTAGTAGAAGAGGAATTAACTATGGTTCATTTCGGATTAAGTAAGGAACTTTCAGGTGACAACTACCCTTGGTTGAGTCATTGTACGCTTAAGCACAAAGATGGACAAAAAGCTTCAGTTAAAAACTCTCAAATAGTTTTTGATAGAAATTTACAACACTGGTACGAAGACAGGTTATCACATTAATGTATTTTGCCTAATAACTTCATTAAGCAAAAAAATCAATGAGTTTTCTGTTGGTTAGAGGTTTGATACTTGTGAAAATAGATAGTACATTTAATGATTCAAACAAGCAACAGTTTTATGACACGCTTTTATTTAGAAGAACTTTCTTTTTATTTTTGATATACTATAGAGATTAAATTTTGAAACAAATTTTTTAATTTCTAGATGAACTGGAGTTTACGATGACTTAATTGATGATATTAAATGAAGACTGAGTTTCCAGAACTTAATTATTAATTAATCGACCGATTTTTGTTATATTTTGATTCTACATTTCTGGCGTCATTTGGTATTAATTTTTAGAAAAAATCGGTTGTAATATTTCATAATCATTAAATTAATGAGTTGCAACACACATTAGAAATTTGAAAGTAAAAGTTAATAAAAATAAAATAATTTTCAAAACTCCCTTTTCACTCTTACTAATGCACTAAAAATTAGACAATACGTTTTTATCAAAAATATGGACATCGAAACATAATCATAAAATTGCAAGGCTCCGAAACCAATGTTTTGAAGAAATTGGATAACAGTAAACAATTCTAAACATTTGTCGAAAATGATTCTATTTTTGAGTTTTATTAAGGTTTCAATTTGCTTAGAGCAACTTGTGGGTCAAGAGACAATCTTTGGTGGTTCGAGGAAAATTTTTTAATGTATAAGTATTTTTCTACACTTTTAAAAAATATGATGCGAACTTAAAATCATATTTAATAACAAACGTGTTTTCTCGCTTCGATCACCCTTCCTATAATCCCGACCTTGCTCCTAGCGATTTCCTTCTTTTCCCTAATATGGCAGAATTTCTGGGCGGTAAATGTTTTGAAAGTGAGAGAGAATGCAGATGATTGCCTAATAAATTGGCCACACAAGAGCATAACATGGGAGTTTTGAAGTTCGTGAAATTCGTGAAAAATATTTAAATGTAAGAAGTAATTATATAGAGAAGTGAAGGAAGCTTCAAATATATAATAGAATTGTTTTCTATACATAAATACTGTGTTTTCCTTTTTTATAACTAAACGGTCTTTATTTTCTGAATGACCCTCAAATATTTTACAGCTTACTTTCTTACAATTCTTCTGTGTCTTTATGGATTTTTTTAATTAATATTAATAGATGATAGCCAAGATTTTATTCCCTTCTACAAAATACCCTCTTCCATTTCTCTCCCCACTAAAACTAAACAAATGCCTTCGAGACAAAAGAAAACATTTTCACATACTCATTATTTTAGCCAAAGGAAATCTTTATTCGCGAATCTTTCATTTATAAGGGCTTAAATACAGCTCACAGTTACCCAACAAAGCTTTAACGGAGAGTGAAAATAATCAGAACTGTAGTGCTTCTGTGTGTCTTACAAATTTAATCTAGCAATACAGTGGAAACCATAAAAAAGTTGCGCCATTGTCCAGTATCGTGCCTTGCGTGACAGGCGAGATGTGCTCACCATTTTCTTCACGCAACCTTCTTGTCCATCTGATGCATTGTCTGTATTTGTCATGTCTGAAAAGAAGAATTGGGCTTTACAAAATCCATGGGATAGAAATAATTTGCAAATTATTTCTATCCCATTCTCATTTTCCGAAAGAAGGCTGCACTGAGTATAATTATAAATTTTTAAAACCAAAAATGTGTAATTTTAAAATACTGCCTGGCGTATAAATCCTGGTAGGTTATAAAAATTCAGAATTCGAAAAAACTATAGACAGAGTTTAGTTTCGTTATATTAACGTCCCGTTTGAAGCAACACTAGGGCTATTTTGGGACGGACTTCGTCATTTTGAACCGCGGTCAGATGACGAGGACGACACCTGAGCTGGCACCCCCCTCTCCACACCACACCAGCGGGAGGACGTTTGGTCAGGACGGATTTAACGTGCAACAGACCCTCTTACACGACGGTTCTTCGGTGGAATCGAGTCTCGGACCTGAAACCCTCCGGTTCCAAAGAAGAGACCTTACCACCAGGCCACCGCGGCCTAACTATAGAGAGAGGTAAAATATAATTTACACATGGACACACAGTCAGGTACAGAGATTCAATATACACGTGACAAATTCATCAGATTACTTACTAATGCCATGTATAATGTAAGAAAACTTCTTCAGTGTGTCAAGCGTTCATTTATTTTTATTGTTAAAACATTTGTCGTTTGGCTCTCGTCTAATTCATTCCTGTTTATGTTTATTTTAAAAACATTACATCGTAAATTTTCAAGAGTTCGACTTCCAAAGAATTGGTGGAAGTATTTAAATCGGAGAAATTTTGAAATTTTAAACTTAATTCAGTGTAGTTTAAATTTCAATACAATTTAATTCATTTCGACAACGAAGCTAAAAGGTTGTTTTTTTTTTTAAATTATCATTTGGGAATATTTTGTGGATTTCTTTAAAAAAGAAAAAAGCGTGAAGAAAAATACTTATTTAAATTTCTAATAATTGCTATAAAATGTTCCACTATGTCACAATATATCTAATAATAAAAACTGCCTTCTATAATATGCTTTTGATAAAAATTTAATAAAGAAGAAATACCATTGCCCACAAAGAGATATTGAAATAAAATTAATATAATTTACATGCTATTCAGTGGTTAAATAATTCGGAATTTTAAACATTTCAATTATTCTAAATTTTGTTAATATCGTCTGAAATTATAAGCATAATGTGGTGGAGGGAAAATTTTCTTGTGATGGTCGGGACGACGTCACTTTCGTTTTATCGGGCCCCAAGTTGGGCGCCAATGTGGTGGTATGTAGATTATTATGATCTGTGCAGGAAGCAACAGGACGAATGTTGTTGGAAACATTTCTTTAATAATCACATTCACACACTTAAACATACACTAACACAAAGGCAAGACATTCACGTGCGCGGCTTCACAGTTCAGCATCACATCTCCTTTTAATTACAATCGCAATGCACTGTGGGATGACATATGGGATGGCCTAATGAGGTATTGCCATCTAGTATTCAAAAGAGAAGATAAGTGTAATGCAACTGCTACATCCCCCTCTGGCTCCGACGACGTCCCGGCAAGGAGACAGAATTTGAATTGTCTGGAAGTCTATTGGTTAAGAGTAATGCAACTGCTACAATAGCAATTTATCATAAAATTGCATTAAAATAAGAGTAATCGTTATACTCTAAATCTAGTAAAGTGTTTCGCCTTTTAAACCAGGAATGCATTTATCCTTCTATTTAATTGTAGTTTCATAAACAACAAACTAAGTTAATAAAACGAGTTCTTATTTACTAAAAAGAAATTGAAACATAATCTTTCTGAAGTTTAGGGTATAATACTTGTACCAAAATTAACGTGGAAGGGACTTTACGTTTCAAAAGTATTTGTGTTTAGCAGAAATGATAATAATTAAAAAACTTAGGTGAAGGGTTAAAAAGGTTTCATTATTATAAGATTTATTAAAATATTTCATTATTAAATTTTTTTTTCCAACATATTGTTTTTAATACTGAATCCCTGAACTTGCAAATTCCTCTTATTTTTAATTAAATTTCTCAGCCTGTTTGGCGCATTTACTATACAAAATGTCTTTTCAAATGACATAAAAACACTTTTATGCAAAGATATTTTCGATTGTCATGGTAAGGAAATTCAAAATTTTACTTAGTTTCTAATGAATTAAAATTTCAATAAAATTACTCCGAGCTGCACATTTTACACCGGTTTATACAAAAATCTAAAATAAACGGTCTGGCCTGTAGGGTACCAACACACACTTTCGTCTTTTGTGTTAATAGAGTTGAATGTGTGCGCATTGGCGCTCTACAGAACACACCGTTAGAATTAAATTTACCACTTCTGGAAAAGATATATCTTGGAACACGAAAATGTGCACTTCGGAGTCATTTCTTTTTTTGAAATTTTAATTAAAAATTAAAGAAAATCTTGAGATTTGTTTTCTCCATATATATTTTTACCATTATCCAATTCAAATCTAATTCAAATTTTTATATATTTTTAATTAAAAAGTACTTTAACAAAATTTCACAAGATGAAGGAATAAAGATATGGAGTAGGTTTCCATACGGAGTAGGTTTCAGTTTAAAATTTGCTTTTAGAATATTTTTTTAAAATTTTATTGCTCTTAAAATTAAAACTTAACTTCTCAAAAAGCAAAGAGGACATTTTTTAGAGTTTGCTCCTTTTTAAAGATTGCCTATTGCTGATTTTTCCTGCAATATAACTGGATATGTAAAAAAATTCCATCATTTTCATGGCTCGAAAACTGCTTTCATATCGCAGTAAACTTAATTTTATATTGAAAGATAGAATTGAAAGAGAGTCATTTTACAATATTTTTCGATGTTTCAGATACTAAATTTAATACATATCCATTTTGCGACGATATCAAAAGCACTTTTTTGTGTGCATTTTGCTCGCTGCTCTATTATTTATTTAAAATTATTATTAATTTATTTATTTTAAAAACAAATTTTTAAAAAAATGAATGTATATGAATTAAGATAAAGGCCTTATCGTGCTTTAATGTCTTAATTATAATATATATTATGAATATAATTTCAAATGTCCTCTAAGTTATTCTATGTTACTCATCTCTCCACATATAAAAAACCATCGAATGATTTAAAATATTTATTAATACAACGCACAATTTTAAATACTAGCCGCCTTTGGCGACCAGTACTTTTGCCCACATTATTGAATTTTTAGGCAGTTGAAGGATTAATGGGGAATGTATTTTTTGGAAAAAAGAAAATTTCATCTTATTATTTCAAACGATTGAAAAACGTGAATTAAATTGAATCAATTTATAAAATATGCACATTACGAAATAAAAGCGAAAGTGAAAAAACTACTATGGAATTAAAAGCACGAAATTGAATGTTTCGATGGATGAATGTGAATTTTAGCATGGCTTTTAAAAACACTCGATTAATGTGAAGAATCGGCGACTTATGACTTTAACCGACATATCACTTATTTATTAAATTTGCTTTCGGGTTTCTTAAGACGTAAACTATAATATTCAATCCAAAGTCAGGAGGGAATGTCAGGTTGGCAATTTTAAAAACAGTGAGGGGGTCCTCACTTTCCCCAATATTCTTACACACTGTGTATGAAATTGAATTAAAAATTAATATTAAAATTAGGGGATGTAGCAGTTGCATTACTCTTATCTTCTCTTTTGGATACTAGATGGCGATGCCTGATTAGGCCATCCCATATGTCCTCCCATAATGCATTGCGATGGTAATGAGAAGGAGATGTGATGCTGAACTGTGAAGCGCACGCGTAAATGTCTTGTCTTTGTGTTTGTAATTGTTTAGTGTGTGAATGTGATTATTAAAGAAATGTTTCCTACAACATTCGTCCTGTTGCTTCCTGCACAGATCATAATAATCCACATACCACCACAGGGAGAGATTTGTACAGAAATGGAATCAATACCATTTAATGGCATTTTTTTTTTTTTTTTTTTTTTTTTTTTTCTAAAAAAAACTAATATAGAAAATATTTTTGTAAGATAATTATTTTAGAAAATATATTATTGACTTCGAGTGATTACCAAACCCAAGATGGTAAAACCTATTTTTGTGCTCGATTAAACGTTTTATTTATAGTCTATTTCTTTTAACTATTCTTTCATCTGCCTTAATGGACTTTTTGGCAAACCTTCTTCAGAACATTTCCAATAAAATTTTGCAGCTCCATTAATTAGATAAGCGAAGCACTCAGTTCACTGCTGCCGTCAAAACTTTCAATAAAGCAGTTTGAAAAGCCGCACAATGGTTTGTTTATAGCTGACTGTTGCTATTCGGAAATGAATGATAATAGCGGTTTATGTGCAACGAGAATTAGTGCTTTATATCGGGTAATTATTAAAAAAAAACTATCCCGATGTATGAAACCGTACCTATCACATCGTTCACAAGAACGGAAAAGAATTTTGTTTCAAGGCATTTAGAGGCATGCGCTCAAAAATCATATGAAAAAACAACAGTTTATCAGTTACGGTTACAGTAACAAAATTCCAAAATTTTCAAACGGCAACAGCGACTTTTTATTATTATTGAAATATGTTCTTCGTAGCCAAAACGTTGGAATTGTACTTGCAACATGAAAATCACCAGTGCTAAACAGATTAATAAGAAAAGAGAAAAAAATCAATTATAGCAGAGATATAACAGAAAAAAAAACATTTAATTGTGTTTCACAAATTTTCTACTTCACCTACTTCAAATACGATGACACTTTGCATGCGGCAGTTGGTGCCTAGAACCAAAGCACGTAAGCGGAATTTGTTGAACTTCACGTCTCTGGTAGGCACACTACAATTGTTTTATCTTTTCTTTTTAGTCTGTCTAACTCAGGTTATTCGTACCTGTAGCACGATCCTAACACTATTTATTATTTTTAGATAAGGGGAAACATTCCAATAAAAAAAAGTTGTTGTTATCATTTGAAAATTTTGGTATTTATAACTATAATTGATTGAATTTAATTATAATTTTTCGTATAATTCTTGAGCGTATACTGCAAAATACCTTTCACCAAAATTTTATTTCGTTCTTGTGAATGCTATGAGAACTACGGTCTCATATATCGGATAGTTTTTTTATAATCCCTCGGTATAGATAAATAATTATATTAGAATGATTTAAAATATAATGCTAGTATCGTGTGCACACGCATGGCAAACAAGAAATTTACTTCTATTCGTTCTGGCAAAAAACATCTTTCTCTCTACATTTGTGCGAGAATTATTTTTTCTTTATATGAATAATTAATTAGCAATTGATCTATAATCAAATAAATAAAAATATAATTCTTACGATAAGCAGTAAGCAGGAAATACTCGCATCTGCAAATAGTGCAGTGACACGATTAAAAATAATAACAACAAAAGAGAAAAAATAAATTTGGGAAAGGTATCAGGAAAAGATTTGGATGAATGCCAGGTTTACAATTTTTCTGGGGATGAAAGATGAAGTGAAGGCTGGAGTCTTCGCCGTGAATACGGAGACGACGCCCTTTCCAACTCACTTTTAAAGCCATCTACTGTGGATACTAAGCAATATGTATTGTTTCCCATACTTTTACCTCCCACTTGATGTTTCATGGTAAAGTCGTCTTGAAAAGTTCGATTTCAGGATAGGGTCTTAAATGTTTATTAGACACTTTTGTAGTCGACAAATGTTACGAAAAAGCCGACAAATGTTGCGCTGGATGTTTTTGAAAAAATTACAAAAAAAAAAAAAAAATCTAGAGATGTTTTAGTCTTGTATTTTCTTAATTGCGCATGGTATTTAAATATGGAACCAATTGGTGTACTGAATTTTATAATATACAATATACGCCTGCTATGCCGTTTTATTTTTTTGGAATTTGCTCTTCCTAAGTAAAACAAATGTATAATTATTCAACTTTTGGCTGTATTGGTACAAGAGGGACAAGTGAATCTTATCTAATCTTAGTGAATCTTATCTCTTATAAAGTGAAAGAGTTCACTTTATTATTCTTATGTGAAAAAAGCCTGGAATGTGAAAACTCATTTTTATCTTCTGATATGCAAAATATATAAATTATTGAAATTGCCAGAAAATTCGAATTAAAGATTACTGAAGCATTTCAGTATCACTGAGCCTGAAAAAACGGTTTTTATAATCATATCTGTCTGTTTGCGGAGTCGAAAACTCAAAAGCTATTTCAAGCAGACACAAAAGATTTGGTATATGGTATTTATAATAAATTTTGAAAGAAATCCATTCACAGGAAGGTAATCTGTTCAGCTGTTCAATTACGAGTAAACACTAGCGCTGAAAATCATAAAGAAATATATCGATAAACTTTGGTACAAACATTTAGTAGACTGTTCGTACACAGACTATAGGTCCTAATCAAATATAGAACCAAACAGATTTAACAGTTGGTACATTGAGTGTATATCCGAACCAAATTCGTCAAAAGGTTGACCATCTGTCGGTCTATATTTTTCTATGCACGTACACTGGTAATTAAAAATCGTAATGACTTAAATTTAGTTCATAGTTTTAGAATCAAAAATGTAGGTTCTTAGCAAATTTTGAATCAAATCGTAAAAGGGTTGACTGTCTCTCAATCTGTAGTTTCTCATGCAAGTAAAAGCAATAATTCAAAAACGCGATGACTTATATCAATGAAATTCGATTTCTGTCATTTTGATTATAACTATAGTTCTGTGTCAAATTTTGATTTCATTTGGTTGAAAGTAAAGACGTTCAAAATACATATTTGATTTTCTGGTGTTTATACATTAGGATATGTCACGAAAAAAGTTTTTTTTTAATTCAAAATTTACATTCGATAAAAAACTGTCACTATGGATGCATTTCACAACCTCTTTAAAGTTTAATAAGATTGAAAATATTTGGATCTCACGCAACGGGCCTAAATTTTGACCATTATTTTTTGTCAAAAACATTCACTTGCAGTTTTTTTTAAAAAAATACTTTAATAGAAAGCATTTTTTTTTTGTTTCCAGGTACAAAAATGTAAATTTTTGAATATTAACTATTGAATATTAACTATTGATTGAAGATTTGATGTTGATGGTTTCGTTTGCTTTTATTCTAATGTTAAACAAATTAGATTTAAAATTTAATTTATTACTAAAATATTTAAAAAATTTATAATCATATAAATAAGAAAATTAATATTAGAACATTTTATTTACATTATTTAAACGTATTTACATTAAACCCCTTATTGCTTTTTTTTTATGAAAGTAAACTTACTTTTGAAGCAAGAGAAATGAACTAAATATAATTTTAAATTAAGAATAATTTTTCTTATAAAAAATTTAAATATTATTCAATGTTCAGAATCATTACATATCTATCCTTAGAGGAAGTAAAGTGTTTTTATGTCAATTCTTAAACTGTCAAACTTCGTGTCCCCCCCCCCTTCTTGTTCACGGTTCACCTTGAACCATGACTGCTATTTCAAATTCAAATGTGTTTAGAAACTTCAGCTTAATTCTTTAAACTTAAAATTGTTTCTACTACTTGTGAGTATGGAGAAATCTTTTTGATCGTCTTAAATATCTTTAGTTCCCAACTTCAAAGGTCAGTTCAAAGGTCTCTTATTACTTAAACTAGTTGCGAGAGAAGGTTTCGTTGCAAATTAATAAAGCCCATTCGTTCTCTACCTGAAATTCTCGCGAATTCTACCTGAGAATACCGTTCTCTACCTGAAATTAACTTATGATGGTTTGAAGATTTTCTTTTCTCTTAAATCTGTTGAATTGAACTTTTTGCACTTTTTTGTTTGTTCGACATACATGTACCAAAATAATTTTTTGATGTACACCAATAATATTATATACAAATATGGATGCATTATATATATATATATTAATGAATATGTGTATGTATGTATGTATACATGTATGTAAGCAAGCATACTTTTTGAAGCAGAAGGCAGTTTCGAAGACAGTCAAGAGACTTTTTAGTGAAGAGACTTCGATTTTTTTAACTTTGTTTCATTTCCGTCAAGGAGATATGATTTTTCGTACAAACAGAAGCGACGAGAACAACACAGAACGACACAACACAAAATGATGAAAAGCTCATGAAACGTTTATCCCTGTGAATATATACTGTGAGATTTTTAACACGTGTCAATCACAAGAAAGGGAAACATAGGGATCTTTTAGTGGAATTTGTTTATATCAGCAAAATTGTATCCCTTCACTTGGAGTGTGGGAACTTGTCGGCTTTTACCCGATTCAGCAATTTTATAAAGTTTCTGTTGAATTAATTAAATAGAAAAAGTGGAGTGGGATCGGAAATAAGAGAATATTTTAGAATGAAGTGTTAATATGGGTGTTAAGTGTTAATATGAAGTGTTAATACAATAAAACTTTGGATATTAATTTGGATTTAAATTAGAGTTTAAAATATCATTATATATATATATATATATATATATATATATATATATATATATATTAATTTAAGATTTCAAAAAAAAAATAGAAAAGTAAATTGTGTATGTGTGTGTGTGAAAATGTGAAAGTTATCCAGTTTATTAAAAGAACAGTGAGCTAAATATGCACTGCCAAAATATCTAAATCCGTCACTGTATGGATAAGTGGCAATTATTCAACATCCTCGTCTTCAAATTTTTATGTCACATCACAATGAAAACCTGTGAGCCACGATGGCAGAATTTAAAAGTTTCAAGTTCAAATACTGATTATTTTTCAATAGGTACAAGTTTAGACACAAGGACAGCTCATAGGAAGAAACTAATAAATTCCAATCCAGCTACCAGGGCACCATAGCTCTTGTTCAGAAACACAGAAGTGGGGTGACAAAGCCTGCTAAAATTTAGATTTGCTGCCTCTATTGGACTTGAAATGTTATTCCAGTCCTGGTCTTGATCCACCAAGAGTTGAATGGAATTTATTTGGGGAATGAAATGATAAATATTTCTTGGAAATCATGATTTTGGCGCCATCTATAAATGAATATTGAAACTAATCAATGAAAAGTAAAATGTGCAAAAATTCTGATTTACCCGTCCATTAGGCAAGAGGTAAATACAGAAATTGCCTCGCTAATATACTCAAAAGCTTTTACATCAAAATAGATCTAGAAACACAATTATAATTTTTATGAACTATTTTATGCACTTAATTCAAGAAATTGTTTTTAAAGTAACAAGAGATTCGTCAATATTGGAACATTGAAAAAGAATTTTTAGTAATTCGTTTACAATAAAAACTTCATTGAACACTTAATTTTAGAATATAAAAAATGATCTTTCTCTGCTGAACGATTTAGTTCATATATGTCATAGTATAATAAACACACAATAACAGGAAAATTCTCTCTTGCCAAAATCAATCTTCTTTTCGCCAAACCAGTGTAGAAATTTAAATAGACAACAACTATTAGAATTGGAAAAGGAAGAAAAGATTAAAAGATTTTAAAAACAGCTGCCTATGAACATTTAACTAATATGACCTTATTGCAGTCCACGATTTAGGTAGCATATTACCTAATGTCTGCTGTTTCTTTTCTTTCTTTCTTTTTCTTTTTTTTTTTTAATTTTTAATCTTTTTCAAAAATTTATTATTTATTTAATAGGAAACGAGACTTGTATAAGCATGAATTTTTTATTTGATTTTTCGCATTGTTTTAAATTTATTAAACATTATGCTCTTTAAAAGTAAATATATAAATGTCGCAATGAGCATTAATGACGCTATTATTGGTGAGTCTTTCCATTTCGAACGGAGCCTGAATGAAGATATAAGATTTTAAGCCGTTTCAAAAATTAAAATAATTTTATATTATTCGAAATAGAAATCAGACTCCTAATTAAAATTTTAGAAAAAAGAAAGAAAGAAAGAAAGAAAAGAAAATGGAGGGGGTAATTGTGCTGCGCGTAACTCATGGTGCCATCTATGAATGTGATTTAGAACTATTCTATAAAAATAAAAACGGAATTTATGGCCACTGGATCGAACCTGTCAGGCGATTGTTTTAACAATCGCTGACAGGAACGCATCCTGCTAAGCCATATTTGTCCAAAGGAGATTTGCAAATGGAAGTTTTATCTTTATTTGTTTAAAAGATAAGTTTGGAGATTTTGAGTAATTGATAACAGTATAATGATAAAAAGGGAAAGGTGACAAGTAGTATTTAGAACATTCTTTGAAAACTTCTTTTATATTTACGAATGAAAGCATAATATTTTTGATTATAAGTACGAATTTTTTATATACAATTAATTTTTTATTCCTTTATAAAATGGGCGCATCAGTTTAAAGCGGTTTCGGAATTCTTGCACAATATAAGCTTTCAAAAAGAACATATAAATTTCACTTCATAAACATGTCGACCATCTATTACTTCAGTCAAATACGTTATTTTTAACTATCTTTCTAAAGATATGAAAACAGCGAAATTCTTATGTTTTGATCTTCTGAGAGAGTCCAAAATCTAGCACCTGCAATTCGTCAAACATAATTATAAAACCTTAAGGAATTCAATTTAATTAATTGATATTTTACAAAATTAGCATCCATTTGACTTATGAAAAATTCTGATTATACCTAAATGATTCTAATATCATTAGAGTTATTTCATTTAAAAATGATTAATGCAATAATATCTATAATAATACAAAATTACAATTTGTCACAAAAATTTCTGATTATACCTAAATTATTCTAACATCATTAATGTGATTTTATTTAGAAAAGATTAATGCAATAATATCTACAAAAATAGCAATATTTTCACATTTTTTTTCTTCTATTAAGCATGACTTGTTTTATATTTGAAGGATTAAAATTTTGTAATCAATTTTTTTTTCATTCGGTTTTTCATATATTAGAATTCTGAAATTTTGTATTTTCAGCAATAATGCAACATTTAAATAGTTCCAATATTTAATTTTCGATTGTTACATTAATTTTTGTTAAATTTTTATTTTATATGAGTGGTACTGTTTTGTGACCAATAGAGAAAAACATATTCATAATGTTTATGATAATCAGTTATGAAATTTATTAAAAATAAAAAGTAAAAGAATTATTTTTGACACATTTCTATTAGTCTGAAAAAATATATAGACAAAAAAAGAAATTTAATTTTTTTTCATTACCATAAGGAACCCAGGACCCATCAGCAGTGAGCGCTACAAAGGCTCAGATTCATATTTTCAGCGTGCTACACATGAGCATTTCGTGTATCATAATAGAGTGAACATATATTTTAGACGTCTTTCGTCAGTTAATTGATGCAAAAATTTAATACACAATAATAATGTTAAAGAAAAGATAGTATATTATTAGATCACATACCAGATTTCATTTCTCAGTGTCGTTGTGCTGTTGAGTTGTAACGTTTACATGCGTACGAATTCACAAAATGATCGTTGGTGTATTTTTTGTTGAATTTGATTAAGAATCTGATAGGGATCTATATTTTAGATGTTAAAACTGTGTATTAAATTTAATTTATTTAGCTCTTTTCATTTTGTAGCTGTCCTGCTTACAGACAGACAACAGACAAAAAAAAGCAAAAACAAAAACAGGTTTTTCAAATTCATGGAGGTCTAAAGATTAAAGATCAAGTCCGAATTTTTGGAAAATTAACAAAATTTATTTTTAGTATAATTCATATGCGAGAAAGTACAAAAATAACAATTAAACATTCATTAAAAATTAAACATATTATAATGTACCCGATAAACAATCAAAGGCGAAGTGATTAAAAGAAATATGTTAATGTAAAAACCTGCATGAACGACAAAAAGAAATCATCAGGTCATTGTATCCTAGCTGTACACGATATTCGCTGCTGCGCTATGAAAATTTTACATTTCCCAATATTGAGAAAATAAATATTTTTATACACAAAATGCAGAACTTTTTTGTTGTTGTACTGAGTAGCCAGGAAAGAAGTGACAGCTAGAAAATGCCCTTCTTTTATAATTTCAAAACAGATTAATTTATTGTACGCCCGTGCGGAAACGACATCGGGAAAGAAAGAAAACGGTCACAGTTAATAACATGCTATAGAATCAAGAAATTATAAATAATTTGCTTACTTCTTATTCTTGTGTACCAAATAAATTCTTACCGATGTCGTTATTGTTTATGTTAAACTTAAAATAAGTGAGCACTAAACAAGGCAGACAAACCGGCGGAGATGAAGCCCCAAAACTTTCTCGCATACTATATAATAATGTTGTTATCCCAAAAAATGCCTTGCATAACAATGACGCACAATCATTCCAAAATATTTATCATTGGCTTGGATTTAGCATTTTTATTGAATCTATAGTGTTATTTTTGGCGAGTTTTTTGGCTTACAGTTAATATTATCAGAAAACCGAATTTGTACTACAGACGGGTTTTTCCCAACTGATTGAAACAAAAAATTGACATAAAACTACAATTGTAGTCACAAAATGCAATACCAAATTTTATACATTTAAGTCATTGCATTTTTGAATTATCGCGTTTACGTCTTTCTGAAAGTACAAACCTACAGACGGTGAAACCCTCGTTGGATTTCACTCCAAATTTGACATATGTTAAATAATAATAATGTTAGATAATAATAATAATAATAATATAGATGTTAAATATGTATACCAAATTTTATCCCTTTACAACTCTTCGTTTTTTAGTTATTATGTTAATTTATATTTGAACAACCGAGTAGACAGATTTCTTTTGAACGGATATTACTGAAAATTTATAAAAATCTGCCTGTTTTTGGGAAAAGATATTACGCCACATTTCAGCCGTTTAGCTCAAAGCGTTTCTAAATTGCCTTTTTCACAGAATATACAGACGTGCATTTTCCAAAAATGTGTTTTTCGAGCTCATTGAGGGCTAAATCGTGGAAATTCGTCAAAATTGCGAGTTAGAATTTCTTGACGACTACAGTGCTTTCTTTCTACCTTGTATACGAAAAAGTGAAAAGTACCTGCTGTTACAAACCATTGTTCGGAAAAGTTCATTACGTTTCCAAAACTAAAATGTCATATATTTGAAATAATAAGAAACTCCCCCCCCCCCCCGCTATTCACACACCCGTCTATATGATGGTGATTTTCGAATTTGCAAAGCATTGTTCGAAATCCGCAATGAGAATAACAACTAATCCTTTGCATTCGGAAAAGTAATTCGATGCATAATTATTTATCTAATACAAGGACTTTTTATTGCTCTGATATATATATAATATTATTGTTTTAAATTGAATTTCTACAAAAAATTTATCTAAATCTTCTTACCAATCTGTAGGTGCTTTTAACAATCAAAATTAAAAATTAATAAATACATAGACATTCAAAATGATGCACCGTCTTAAATAGTGCCTGAGTTTAGTTTGGTTTAGTTATATTAACGTCCCGTTTAAAGCAACACTTGGGCTATTTAGGGACGGACCTCGTAATTTTGAACCGCGGTCAGATGACGAGGACGACACCTGAACTGGCACCTCCCTCTCCACACCACATCACACCAGCGGGAGGACGTTTGGTCAGGACTGTTTTTTAACGTACAACTGACCCCCTTACACGACGGTTCCTCGATGGAATCCGGTCTCGAACCTGAAACCCTCCGGTTCCGAAGCCGAGACCGTACCACCAGGCCACCGCGGCCCTCAATAGTGCCTAAGAGGAGACATCCAAGTGCAAAGGGTTATGCCATTATATAGGATGCATCATTTCATATTTTTATTGGATGACGGTAATTATAAAAGCAGAAACTTTCACACTAATTTTTAGGAATTATAATAAACTTACAACTGTTTCTGGTATTTCTAAGCAATAAAAGGAATCATACTCACATAAACGCCTTTTATTACTATTCGGAGTATAGACAATTAATACCAGCCGACCGCTTTTAATTTTAGTTTTTATGATCTCTATGCGCATTTCCCGTACTGAATTTCCATTACAAAATCTTCTTCTATACTCAGAATCTGTCTTTACATTTTTGTCAAATATAAAGACAGCTTGTATACTGAATATTGTAATTAAACAGATACAGTTGAAATAAGATATGTCGTAACAGCACTGAAATATACCTCAACCTAATAACAGAGTACGAGATATAGTACAAAAATTAAATTTTTTGATGAAATTCCTGCTGCTGGAAGTTGAGATTTTTCCTGTTTACTCTAAAGACCTCCTTACTTTGTCATTTTTGTGATATAAAATCGTAAATGGATGCACTTATGCACTAAAAACCAACCATCAGTTTGTGAATTTACTATTGATTGTTTCAAACGAGCACTTAAAAGTGAGTTTCTATGTAAATCTTAGTTAATGATTTCATGCGTTGTACAACAGTTTATTTATAATGCAATATTTAATTTTAAAACTTTCTAAGAATTGAATGGCGGTAAGGTCTCGAACTCGGAAATGGAGGGTTTCAGGTTCGAGACCCAATTCCACCGAAAAACCATCGTGTAAGCTGGTCTGGTGCACGTTAAATTCTTCGTCCCCCTGGTGTTGCGTGGAAGTTTGGAGAGGAGGTGCCAGCTCAGATGTCGTCCTCATCGTCTGACCGCGGCTCAAAGTTACGAGCTCCGTCCCAAAATAGCCCTAGTGTTACTTTAAAAAGGGGCGTTAATATAACTAAACTCCTAACAAAAATTGATTTTTTTTTTTTTTTTTTTGTACTGCGATTGTATCGGCAAAATGAACTTGTTGAAGTTAACTTGCAATTGCATAATTATGCTCACTTCTTCTTCTACTGCCTGTACGAACAAATAAATTTAAAATTGGTACTGACCTCTTAATATTTGAATGGCTCCTCTCAAGCAGCATTCAAGGCGGTGTACAATTTTAACGCGTTTCAATTGTTTATTTTTTTAATTTTGATTGTTAAAAATACCTACTGTGTGGTAAAAAAATGTAATTAATTTTTCTGAGAAATTGAGCTTAATGCAATTATGTAAATTTATTTTTCAGAGCACTAAACAAGTCCTTGTATTAGGTGAATAATTATGTCTCGAATTACTTTACCGAGTGCAAATTGTTAATTTTTTTAAATTATAGAACTAATTTTGATCCACACAATAATAAAAAAGCCATTTTATTGCAGCTCTTGTTGAAATATTCCCTAATTTAAAATTGTTTGAATTAAAAGAAAATACTAAGCAACTTATTTCACATCTGTATTTACATACAATTGGTATGGATTATTCCTATAAGCTCTTTGAATCATATAATCGAAAACATCCCCTTTTTCTCGAAGAAGAGCGTTTTTATTGAAAACCCATTTATAACACTTGGCGTCGAACACTTGCCATTTTTTCTTTCTGGTTAGATCATGTTCGTATTCTATACACCTTTTCTTGAGATATCTGAAATGCAAGAAAAATAATTATTAAAACCTTATGAAAGAGAACATTTTTGAACTTAATGTAGGTGAAGAATTAGACATTAAATGGGAAAAAAGAAATCTGAAAAATAAGTGAAGAGAAATCTATCTGCATCTTCAGTTTTATGTATTTTCTTTATAGCCATCTTTAAACAGTGAACTTATAATTTAATTGCACTAATATAAATATTCTAATAATAATAAAGATTTCAAAAAAAAAATTTGGAAATCTGAAAACCTAAATATATATATATATGATATTTTTCATGATAAATAGCCTCTAAAGATTAATACTAAAATATAAAAATATGCTTAATAGATGCATAATGTTTGTAAAATTTCATACGATTGTTATAAATAGAATGCATAATATTCATTGGAAAATTTGAAGAAAATGTGCGAGAAAAATGCCATCTTTTAACCATAGGAGCTCATGCCAGATTCATTGTCAAAGGATAATTTATGAACTCTCAATTTTTTTAGACTTATACAAATTATACATTTCTGTATTCATTAAAATGCGCCCTATTTTATTTGACTAAAATTGAAAAATCAATTTTTTTGAAAGGTACAAATGGTCCTAATTCCCTTAAGGGAATTTTCAATGTTCCTGATGAAATGCCACTGAGAATACTCGTATTAGATTTCATGAAATGATTTTGAAAAGTTGCTTAAAAGAATACTCGTGTATAAATGTATTAGAAGCGTTCTTTCCTATGTATTCTAAAAGATGCTTAAAAGGTCATATTACCAGAATATTTCCGTACACTTATTGAAATGCACACTACGTCATTTAACAGCCGCCGTGGAAGCAAACGAATTTGAATCGTATACAAAGGTGATAACCTTAGATATCCTTATTTCTTTGTTAAATATCTTCCTGTTAAGGAAATAAGTTAATAATTTGCTTATATATGGTTTAAGGTATACGAACATGTTCGGAGCAATTTTTTTTAAAAAACGTGATGTAGACATACTTTAATCTTATTTCTGGGTTTAAGACTATTCAAAATTAGTAATAGGATGTCAATATTTGAAATAAACATAAAAACTTTTTGAAAAAGGGAATTTAATAGCATAAATTTAAGCAAATTCTTTAAACACTTCAAATTGACTACACCAAAAACTATCGCTCTCATCCGAACAAAACTTATACCAAAATAAACTGCATAGTTTTCTCTAGGGAATGACGTACAACCATATGGTTATAGTAATAAATAAGAATTTTAGAACCAGTCGAATCAGTTTATCATGAAATTTTTAGTAAATTTATGACGTTATTGTTCAAACAATAGGCTGTAAATTAAAACAATATTCCCTCAATCTAAATTCTTTTAGATCATTCCCTAGAAAATAGTATAAAGACAAAGTCCACCGAATTTCATAGTAACATGATATTTATATTTTGAGTTATTTAATTTGAAAAAATAAGTAAAAATCAGTTTTGGGAAAAATGCATTTAAAGTTTGCAATAACATGTTTTAATAATAAATTATGTGTGTACATACTTGAAATTCACCACATTTATATGTTATACCTCCTTCCTCCTCAGCATTCAATAATTTCCCTTTTTTAATCCTTTTAAATTTTTTTTCTGACAATTTTTGTGTTTGGCAGTGAATGCCGCCGAGATTCGATTATTCTGTTTTTGTCGAGCTCAGCAAATGCTCTAACTGCATTCAGTAATCCCATAAAACCTCCATTAAAATATATTACAGACATAAATGCCCCTAATCTGAAGGTTCGGAGCTCAGCAAAGACATCTTTAGGTACAAATTTCCACAAGACACCGTTAAAACTCTCAATGTCATTTTTCATTTTGCAGTGCAAAAAGTGTTCCGTATTTAAAACTAAATCTGCGTTTATACAAATTTTTAACATGTTTTTAACTCTTGAAATTGGTACTTCCGGTCATTTAAATGTCCACTTCCGGTTTACCGATCATTACGGAAATATTAATATCTTGACTATAGATTAATGTAGAAATAAAAGTAAACCTGTTTTGGATAGCCCGAAGACTGGTCTACCCAATAAAAAAATTTTTTAAATTTCATTTTTGGCGAACATTGACCTTTTCAACGTGTTCGGATGCCTTAATAAGTTATATAAACAAATATTTATGTATGTTATTATGTTATATAACATATATATAAAATATGTTTATATACGTTATTTTATTTATATAAGGTTTAGCATTTTGTAATTATTTATTCTTTGCTGGTTTTTTTGTTTGTGTTTTTTAATTTGCTTTGTGGATTGCGTTCCTTGTGTGGTTTTCTTTATTGCTCTTTGTAAATGAAGTCAATCTTTGTAGTTTACTTATTTCAAATAAATAAATAAGATACAACCAAAATCACCTCTTTAACGTTTTGGTTTTAATAAGCAATATTTTTATCGACATTTGATACTTCTTAAATTTTCGCTAAAATACTTAAAGGGACACAGTCCCAATAGAAGGACAAAAATCAATAAAAAGAGACCATGAGAAATCATTTAGAACTTATATAATTTTACAAGCGAATTTAGCTGAGACAGCATTTTGATTTTCCCCCATGTAAATTCGGGGGAAAACAAGAACCCATACAGAAATTAAAGTAAAACTTGAATGCGAAATTATTAAAAATAATTATCTTTAAACACGGTTAAATTGAATTTATTATACAAAAGCCCCTTCTTATTATTCATATTTAGCAAAGTAATTTTTTTTAAATAATAATATATTTTAAAAAATTCATTATTTTGTAGCCAAAACTAACAGATTTATGAAAAACAAATTTTATCAATTTAGACCAACCGATAATCGCCTCGAAAAAACGCCGTCTGTTGATTGGCGGATCATCTTCAATACAGCCATTGAAGTGATTTAATATTTTACGATACAGCGATATCTAAAACCTAACTTCTATCAATTTTAATCGAAGAAGTCGTGAAATGTGTTTTTTTTATCAAAATGTAAGTAGATCAAGATTAATTAATTAAATGTTTCTAATAAGGGCTATAAAAATTTAGATCTGTATAAAAATAAAGATTTTTTTTTCAGAAGTGCATTTATTGACTCAAGCAGCACGAATTATAATCTTCCTGATGTTAGCGTTTTGATTCCTACCGGTGGAGAAAAGGGAAAATTCTGTTCCCTTAACCAGATGTATTCGAGACGCCGTTCTCTCTCTCTCTCGCCTTGGTGTTGTGATGTGCTTGTGTGGTAGCTTAGAAATGTCCGTGTCCATATATGTGAGAAAATAAAACCTATGAAGGTTTAAACTCCTGCTTCGTCATTAATGGAATTGTCATGCACTGATTGAACACCTGACATTTTTCCACACAGAAGTAAATGTCTATTTCGAAAGGCTTAGAAATTAGTTACTGGACCGCAATCAGAATCGATGCTCAGCCTATATCAATCGATAACTTACCCTACATGCTTTTTGCACTGTGTAACTGGATGATCTTTTTTAAAGCACTTTATCTGCAAGCAATCGAAATAAATAATCCCAACTGCATTTGATGTCCACGTGCTTGCTTTTTTCAAGCAATTGTGAAACTGGCTGTCGCAATCGCAATGAGATCTGTAAAAAAGAATATCTTAGCTTAATATAAATTTAAATTGAACTAGGTATCACTTTTTATTTTAATATTTTATAAAAGTATCACCGTAATGCGTTAAAAACATCATAATAAACTAAAAGCAAGATCTCTGTTCAGATTGTTGCTTATAGAAAACCTAAGAACAACTCTGAATGACCTACCACAATGAGTAAAAAGGCAACACTTCTTGTGGCTTGTTAATTGCTCTTGATAGAATAAATAATGCGAAAGCCGTCCATTTATAATATATGACTTTTAAACTGTGAAATGATCAATAAAAAGTGTCTCTTCTTAACAAGCTGCCTTCTAAAACTACTCTATTAATTTATCAATCTCATACTCGACATAAACTGCTGGAAAAGTCGGTAAAACTTTAATAATTGAAGACAAAAACTGGCTTAACTTCAGTACAATTCTATGAAATTATTTTAATTATGTTTAAAAAAAGAACCATATTTACAAAGTAATATGACTCTTTTCTGTATATATATTTATATAGGTTTCGCACAAAATCGAAATCACAGAAAAATCGTCCAATAATCAGACTGGCATTAAATGGATTTTTTTATTTCAAATTTTAAGATGCTATAAAGCCATTCGCAACAAAGTTATATTTAGAAAACTTTAAAAAGATGTGATGGCAGTTATAAGCACGTAGTTGCTTGATATTGAGACAAAGTTGAAATCTTATTTAACCTCACGTTATAAATCACAACTTTATGTAAAAGTGTAGAGATAATTGATGGGAGAACACTTCAGACTTTACATTTATTTTCCGAAAAAGGAACCAAATAGCACATATTTTCTGGTTGAACCAGGGCCGTGGTGGCCTGGTGGTAAGGTCTCGGCTTGTGAACCGTAGGGTTTCAGGTCCGAGACTCGATTCCACCGAAGAACCGTCGTGTAAGGAGGTCTGTTGCACGTTAAATCCGTCATGCCAAACGTCCTCCCACTGGTGTGGTGTGGTGTGGAGAGGGGGGTGCCAGCTCAGGTGTCGTCCTCGTCATCTGACCGCGGTTCAAAATTACGAGGTCCGTCTCAAAACAGCCCTCGTGCTGCTTTACAACGGGACGTTAATATAACTAAACTAAACTAAACTTCTGGTTGAACCAAAATAACTTTGAACATTTCATAGCATAATTTTACATTAATGCAAGTGATTCAAAATTCAACATTCAAAGAGTTAGAAGAGAAGAGGGGTAGAAAACATAAGAGCGTCCCTAAATCACACAAGAAAACGACAAGAATTTCCAACCGGAGGAATCTGAATGTTCTGTTTATTTTGCTGGCCTCTACTTGATTTTCAGCTCTAATAATTACAATCTTTGACTACGTATGTTGAAAATGCAACAATGTTACAAATTCTGAGATGGTGGTTATGTATACTTAGCTTTAAATGTTTGATGATATCAAAATTACAAGGATATGATTACATACGAAAGAGTGTTGGAGCAAAAGTGTACCATATCAACGACGGTTAGAAAATTTGCATCAAGATTCGCATGAATACGAAACATTTTACAGTACGTATAGACCTAAATGTAAAAAAATGTTCTGTCCATTACTCATTAATGGTTTACCAGATATAAGATCTCACCCATTAATGCCATATATGAATCTTCGTATGTTCTTCAACACATCAGAGTCGTGTTCTTTTCTATATACATCTCATCCCTCTCATATTTTTAAGTTTTCTACCTCCCTACAAATTTCTTTATTGAACTATAACTCCGTCTGTATAGCATGTAACACATTTTTGTAAAAGAAAGAAAATAATGCATTAACTTCGTGAAAGGTGAATCATTCTGAAGTCCATGCTTGATTCGTCCTCCAAGAATGTAGTCGTCGCAGCGGTCGTGATCTCTACAACATTTATCGGTCTTAACTGCTACTCCCAAATCGTTTTCACTTTTGGCGATGTTGCCAGCACCGCACCATTTTGTACCTGCACAAAAAATAATTATTAAAAGTTTTGTTCTTAAATTTTTATAACAATTTGGCATTCATCTACATTTTTATGGTAGAAAATATTGATTTATTTATATAATTGCTCGAAATTTAGCTCATTTAATCTTTTTCTTGTGCATTTAATTTCAGATTAATGGATGCTTTTTTTTTCAATACAAAGTTTCATATAAAAAATATTATAATCTACCAAAAATTCAATTTCAAAATTTTGATGCATCCCTTCATTTGAAATCCCCATGAATCCATTTTCCAAAAAGTCATTTTTATTTTCTTGTATACAAAGTGTAGACAAAGTATTGTAATCGTCAAACAATTCAAATTCGAAATTTTGACGAATCTCGAATTTTGGTCTACCACCATTTGGTCTACCACCAGACCTCTCTGAGTTCGAAAAATACATTTTCAGAAAATATACGTCTATCTGTCAGTGGTAAAGATAAATAAAAGAAGATTTCTGCCAAATGTATATGGGGCCGTGGTGGCCTGGTGGTAGAGTCTCAGCTCGTCAGCCGTAGGGTTTCAGGTTCGGGACCCTATTACACCGAAGAACCATCGTGTAAGGGGGTCTGTTGCCCGCTAAATCCGTCAGGCCAAACGTTCTGCCGATGGTGTGGTGTGAAAAGGTGTCGTCCTCGTCATCTGACCGAGATTCAAAATCACGATATCCGTCCCAAAATAGCCCTAGCGTTGCTTTAAACGGGATGTTAATATAACTAAACTGCCAGATGGATAATATTTGGTATACGATGTTTACACAAAATTTATGGATATCGATCAAATTTTGAGCAAGACATATTCAGAGGAAGTCCATCTGTCCGGATGTTCAAATATGTTAACACAATAACTACAAAACAAAGATAACTAAATGGATAAAATTCTATGCACATACAGTGGCTCCCAAAATTGAGTATACACTATACTCTTTCTTCTTTAATTTTATTCTTTTTGATCTAAACATTCCTATTTTTGGCTAATATTTATAAGAACGACAAAATATACATCAACAAAAATACTAGGCTGAAAAACAAAACGGAGAAATCAATATTGTTTTTATTACAGTAATTTTTATGTCAAAGTTACAAATTCCAAAGTCGCAAAATTTAGTATACATCTAGCAAAATCTGTCAATAAAAAGAGAAAAAGATAAATCAATATTTTGTTGCATATCCTTTTGCATTTAATTTAGAACAGCTTATAAACAGTGTGGCATTGAGTTGACAAGAATTTGAGTTGTTTTGCCGGATATCTTCGACCATTCTTCTTGTAATACTCTTTTTAAGTGTTCCTTGCCCCTAATATTGGGGTTTTGAACTTATTTTCCTAATTGCGCCAACAAATTTTCAATCACATTCAGATCTGGAGATCGAGGAAGGATGTGCAATTGCAATTTACAATTATACAACAATCATAACTTAACTATTTTAGCTGTATGCTTCGGGTCATTATCTTGTTGAAACAAAAAAATGACCCTAAACCCAAATTCTGGGCACTTTCTTTTAAATTGTTCTTCAATATATCCAAAAATTTGATTTTGTCCATGATTCCATCAACGAAAACTAAATCTCCCGATCATTTTGCAGACACACAGCCCCCCATACAAGAAGTGAACCATCTCCATGCTTGAGAGAAGCATTGGTGTTTTTAAGAAGAAGTTCAGAATCGGGCTTTCTCCAAGCATAACATCGAACATCACTACCAAAAACATTGAACTTACTTCGTCACTGAATATTACTTGATTCCAGAAGTCCGGAGGTTTTGAAATATGACTTTTAGCAAATGAAATTCTTTTCTCTCCATTTACTTTTGAAATGAATGGTTTTGTTCAGGCTATGCGACCATTATAATTTGCTTTTCAGATTACTCTTCGAATTGTTTCTGCTGAAACACACTTTCCAATTGTTCTTGAAGTAGATGTAGCAATTTTTGTAGCACTCACCTTAGGATTGTTTGCTACCTCTCGAATAACTCTTCTCTTGGTCGTGGCACTGAGGATTTCTTTTCTTCCTCTTCCAGGTCTATTAGCAATTTGCCCCATACATTTTATACTTCTGTATAATATTTTGAACGCATCCGCGACTGCGTTGAATTTCCCTTGCAATTCCTCGTAGAGATTTACCATCTTCAGACAATCGAATAACAAGTTTCCGAATTTCAACATTTGTTTCTTTTTTGGAGCTGATTATGATAACCAAAACGTTTGTTTTCGCTTGGAAATCAATGATTGCCAATTAACGTAACAAAACTATTTTACTTATTTATTTGAAAATAAATAATAGTAGTCAAGTCGCATATTTTATAAAGTATATACTCAATTTTGTGACTTTGGAATTTGTAACTTTGACATAAAAATGACTGTAATAAAAATATTATTGATTCCTCTGTTTTGTTTTTTAGCCTAATACTTTTGCTAATGTTTATTTTGTCGTTCTTATAAATATTAGCTCTAAATAGAAATGTTAAGATCAAAAAGAATAAAATTAAAGAAGAAAGTGTATAGTGTATACTCAATTCTGGGAGCCACTGTATGTAGCATTTAAAGTGTATATAATTGTCAAATTCTGAACCAGATTCTACAAGGGATTAATTGTCTCTCGTTATATTCTTCCAGAAACATGTAAACGCAATAGTTTAAAAACGAAATGATCTAAATGTATTAAAGTTGGTATGATATTTTGTGTCAAATTTTCATTTCCGTCGGTTGGGAAGAACTCGTCTAAATCTCAAACTCGAATTTTGGATATTAATAATTGTGAGATAAAAGTGTCTGAAGCACAAATTTGATTTTTAGATACTATTAAACGACGCATGCCAAAGATTAATTGCCTAGATTCAGGAGAAGCGCTAAATTCCCTTCAAAAGTTAATATTTCGTAACTATCGTACGCTAATGCCCTGTAAGACATTCTCTGTGAAAACACTTTTATTAAAGAGTAATAAACTTTTTGGGAGATCACTCCCAAAATTTCTCGCTGAATTGAATTATATTATGTGTATATGTTTTTAAGTCTGTTAAACCAAAAACGGAAGGAAGTTACCTTGTGAAACTTGATGTGTAACCACTGTGATAAAATTTTAAATCTATATCCAAATTTAAAAGTAGTGCAGTAGTTGCGAAATCTGACGGTTTTGCTCGTATGCACGTGAGAATGTATAATTTTGGTTTCATCTTAAGAATTTCTGATCTGTACCAAATATCGGATCGAATTATTCATTTGTCACGTTATTAGTTCTCTTCTATTCCGTTGGCCTTCCCATCCTTAAATATATAATTTTGTATCAAAAACCTAACAAATGAGAAAAATAAAATGTGTTACATGAACCTACTGTGGCAGGATGGTGATACAAAAATGTGGAAGAAAAAAAAATTAAAAAAAAAAGCATTTGGGAAAAAATTTAGTTTTATGCGTTTTAACCACATACCTCATTTAAATTGATTGAATTAAAATTTGCCTATTTTTGAAAATTGTTAAATCTGTTGCACTAATATATCACTTCTTATTCATAATTAATATTATACAGGATGCCCAATCTAATCAAGTACCAATAGCTAAATTCTAAACTATTATAGACAGACATATGTTTCCAATTAGGAAAAACACTTTTAATGGCATAAAAATTATATTTTATACTGTTTGAGTCAATAAATATATTTTTAAATAATTACGAAGTTAAATTTTTATATAGTGCCATTGTCCTGTTAGTCGCATTTGCTAAAATATTCTTCATTAACTAGCATGTAATGCTACTCTTTTGTGACAAAACTGACCAAGCATTGAATTTCATTATTTTAAGCAAATTAATGGTCACCTTGAACAAATGTCTCTTGTTGATGAGCAGATCTTCCTCGCGATATCCATTGAAATGATCTAAAAATATCTGCAAAAGTGATATTCAAAGTTTCATAACTCAGTCAATTTTAGTTGCAGAAGATTATTTTTTTCTATTTAATTAAACTGCTGTCCGTTAAGAGTATTTTATTAAAAATAAATTATAATACTGAGGGACTAGAGGAAAATTTTAAATTTGTAATTTTATAGAACTAAATTTATGACTCAAACAACAAATGATAAAACTATTCTTTATTTTATTTAAAACATTTTAAAAACTGGATGTACTTGTCTATCTCCAAAATTTTATTAAATTTACTATTGAGCCACAATTAGAATATCTTGTATTGAACGTAACACCGTGAGTTGCCCTTATCTTATCCACTGTTTAATTTTTTCTAGTGTGATCTGAATAAGGGTAATTTAACTCTGACTACCCTGATTATATAACCTTAGCCCCATGGAAGAAAAGCGGAGATCTGGCTAATACAAACCTGGTAAGATGAAGAAACCGCTTAATTTGCCAAACAGCTTCCACACCTCCTCGCCGTCGTCGTCCAAAGTCTGCCTGCTCAATTTGGCTCGAGTGCAACTGTCGATGAGATATTCGATTGACGGCTTGTCAACAAAAATCAGGCTTGAATTTGGGAAGATTCCTTTCACATAATTGAAGACCATTCTGCAAAGGTACCATATTCTTCTAGAAACAACTTTGCTTTAAAAAAAATTTCGAAAATATATCTGACAAATAATATTATTTTATTACTATTTTGCTCTACTTAAAAAGAAATGGATAAAAGCATGACATGGAAGAAGGGGGTGACAGAGTTCCGGTGCCATATTCATTAAATAGTAATTGTGATTTAAAGTTAAAAGTCTGTGATGAAATAGCGTTTGCGTTTCTAATAAATAATATATATGTAACTAATTCCATAACCGTAAAATCCCATAATGGATTTTCTACATTTAACAAACTTATAGAGATCATTAAGATCATTCAAAAAATTTAATTAAAAGAAGATGCGCGTATATGGGGACATATATTAAGTGCTGAGAAATAATTTAACCAAAGGGAGTGGCCACCCCAAAACTTTCTCTAATACACTTTTCATGCCAAATAATGCCTTACATGGCATTGTCGTAGAATAGTTATGAAATATTAACTGTTGGCGTGTATTTAGCATTATTGCAGAATGAGTTCTGTTATCCTTGGCGAGGTTTTTGGCGATTAATCTCTAGTAGGTCATTAATAGCATCCGAAATAGAATTTGCGTTTTAGACGTGTTTTCTTCAATCGATTAAAATAGAAAAAAAATCCCAAAAAACTGCACTCGTAGTCACAAAATCCTGTATCAAATTCGATATATTGTCAATGCGTTTTTGAATGACCGCATTTACATATTTCTATAAGTACAGACCGACAGACAGTCAACCCATAGTTGGGTTTGGCTCAAAATTTGATAGATGTCTAGACTGCAGATGTTAAATATGTATATAGAATCTTATCTATCTAGCTCTCTCCGTTTTGTAATTATTATATTCGGACAGACGAACATCCATGGAACAGATTTTATTCAAAATTTAACATAAATCTGCAAATTTGGTGTAAAGCATGTATATTCATTTTTAATCTTCTAGTTCAAAGAGTTTTTGAGTTTCCTTTGTCACATAGAGAAATATGGACATTTTCCAAAAATGTGTTTTTCGAACTCACGGAGGTCTAAATCGTGGAGATTCATCAAAACCCCGAGATTGGACGATTATTATACTTTCTTTATAGTAGGTATATGAGAGAGTAAAATTAGTCATCAAAATTGTTACATCATTATACTCCCGTGACTTATTTGATAACATTGCCAGAATTGATTTCTATGAGATAATTGACCGTTAGATTTAAAATATACGAACTCCTGGTTCTCAATCAGAAATTTATATCGCTTTAAGACACATTAAAAAATGAAATTTTCTCTGGATACTTTAACCAGACGGATAGAAGAAACCGCTTACATACTCCGGATATATAACATGGAAGCCCAAACATAGTTTTAAATATACTGATGAAAAAATTCCTACTCACCTCTTTGCTGACACATAACAGTCTGCTGCCATGTTGCTTTCTGAATCGGAATGAATAGACACCATTCTTCCACTGTTCTGTTCGATGTAGAACGTCCATGTCCTTGAAGCATTGTGTTCGGTTTCTCTTTCTCTTTCAAAGGGATCGTCATTTGCCAGCAACATATAAAGACCAAACAGCAATCCAAACATTGCTGGAAATATTACAAGCATGCCTCACTGATTTTTAAATTAACACATTCGCTGCCATGATTGATGCTTGTGATTCGTACCACTATCTAATAAGATGTTTTCTTATTTACTCTCATTTAATTGCAGTAAATGTCTAATTAGATAGCATGTATGAATCACAGGCTATTCACATGCTGAACAACTTGTTAAAACAAAGGGATATAAGCTAAACACAGGCTTGTTCCACTTGCATCAAATTGTACATAGATTGAGAACTTTTGCTGTCAAGCGAATGTGAGTCACATGGCAGTCAACGTTTCAAAGACTCTTTAAGAAGTTTTATAAAAGCATTTGGTATCCTGTATGAAAATATGAGATTAGATACTACATCAATATTTTAAATATTCATAGTAAAGAAAGTAAATAACACAAAACTCTGACGACAAATTTTGACAAACAATCAACATTTCTCCGTTTAATTTGAGATTAAAATTCTCATGTTGGCAGCAATTACAATCTGATCACTTTAAATCGCTGTTACGTTGTCGAATACTAAAAATAATCTATTCTCTTACTTTAGAATTATATGGAAAACATTTTCACATATGACATTTATTTTTCTATTTTAAGAATTTTTGAATACTAGCGACTTAATGGAGACACCCATTTTTATTTCTATTGAAGGATTTATTTTCGAAAATCATAAATTGAATAATTTTTGTTATAATATTAACCCTTTACACTCGTAAAAAGTATTCGATGCGTATTTATTCACTTAAAACAAGGATTTGTTCACTGCTTCGAAAAACAAATGCATAAGTGCTTTAATTCCTATTTTCTCGAATTATTTTCCATATCTTTTTAATATTTTGTAGGGGGTTTTAACAATTAAAATTAAAAAATGAACAAATTAAGCGTCAAAATTATGCACCGTTTTCAATGGTGAATGAGTCAACATCCGAGTACAAAGGGTTATTAAAATATTGCTTTATTTGCTCGATTTATTTTCTTGCAGTTACATGTTTAAAATCTATTTTCATAAATTTAATAAGTTACGCATATTTGAGAATTTTAAAAATTTTCAAATAAACATTAAACATTACATTCTTTTTCTACCAAGGATCATAAACCCACACAATTTATGAAACTCCGTTGAAAAGAGTACGCAATATACAAGCTGAGTATAAGTGTGCAATTAAAAACCAACTGCTATATGGGAGATTCACTTTCCGTGCTTAAAAACTGTATATAATAGCAGAATTTCTAATTCAAATTTGAAAGGATTCCATAACTGTCTGTTCATATAGCACAATAATTTATTTTAGAAAAATGGAACATAAGAATTTGGATGTAATACGTTCCGAAAACAGCTATATTTCTAAAGTAAATTTAAAAGTCAGTTCTTTACAGTGTCGTATAATTATTATTTAAACCTCTTTTTTAATTTTTTACTTAAAAGTACACATTATTTAAGTGCTAACCGCAAATTTATTGTTTTTAAATAAAACCATATTAAAATTTGCTGCTTAACTGTATAGAAAAATTGAGATTCGATTTCAAGGAAGGCAAGTTCAATTTATGGTTTTCCAAAAAAAGATGCTTTACGCAAATATAATTTAAAAAAAAACAAATATTAAAATATTGTTTATTTATTTATTCTTTAGGTTAAAAAGTTAAAAGAACCTGTTTATTCAATGCTTATAAAGATGAAAACCATTCGAAACTCCTTCACATACAAGTGTGTCTGAGTTTACGCATCGAACTACTGAATTTTTAGTTTTAAATCTGAAATCAAGCAAAAGTATTAAATATTTAAAAATACAATATTCAATTAGAAACGCTTCAATATCTTAACCTCTAATCCGGGTAATTAACCTATATTTAACTCGTTTCGCATTGAAATATTTCGTGATATCCAGTTAACAGGTTAAATGCCCCTTATATTATTATAAGCATCAAAATAACAATAAATGTACCAAATAGGATGTTTCAACTAATTAGGAAGTTAAATTCGTAAGTCAAGGGTTAAATAAGCAGGCATTGGAAGAAAAAATACAGTGACTTACGAGCTTATGATGAGGAAAAAAAAACATCAATCATTAAGTGTTATAACATCCAAAAAAATTACTCCGCATTTCTTAACTATCGTATGGATAAACTGCTGTTGGGAAAAGAAAATAAATGACTAGGCAGAAATATATCAGAATAATCTGACTGGCCAACAACTCACATCGACTAGCATTGCTTATCATTAAATTATAAATTTGTTGATTCAAGTATAATTGTGTTATCATAAAACTTTCATCAAAACTGTGTTCATGGAGATATTCCGAATAAGGGCATGTTTACAATTACTTGTAGTTTATTATAGGTATTAATTCAGGTGTAAGCTTTTTTTCCTTTTGCACTTTCTCATATACGAAGTGTGGAGAAAGGATAACAATTGTCAAAAAATTCAAACTCAAGATTTTAACGAATCTTTACATTTTAGACCTCCCTGAGTTTCGAAAATGTCCATCGGTTTGTGGCATAGATAATTCAAAAAAGCTTTGAATTAGACGAATGAAATTTGGTATGCAGTCTTTATTATCAAATTTGGAGATTTCCATTCAATTTTGAATAAAATCCGTTGAGAAGACGTCTGTCTGTCCGGCTGCTCAAATATAAGTTAACACGATAGCTACAAAACGATTACAGCTAAATAAATAAAAATCGATACACAGATTTAACATCTATAATGTAGATATCTTCCAAATTTGGAGTGAAATCCAACGAGGGTTTCACCATCTGCTGATCTGCACTTTCAGAAATATGTAAAAGCGATAACTCAAAAATGCTATTATTTAAATATATTAAATTTGATATGGAAGTTTGTGGTTACAAGTGTAGTTTTCTGCCAAATTTTTGTTTCAATCAGTTTTGAAAAAAGTTTCTAAAATACAATTTCGATTTTCGGATACTATTAACCACATGTCAGGGATTAATCGCCAAATCACTCGCCAAGGTTAAGAAAATAGAGTCAGTAAAAATTTTTAATTCGCGCCAAAGGCTAATATTACATATGTACTGTACGCCAATTCCATGCCAAACGTTTTTTGGGACAACACCTTTATTAGAGAATATGAGAAAAAGTTTTGAAAAGAACATTCTCACTGGTTCAAAAATGCTAAACGATTATAAGCTACAAAAATAAATAAATAAAAAATTATAACTTTTCAGTTATGGCACTTGTATAAGATAATTCCATAAATATGAAGTAGAAAATGAGAGAGGTGTTGCAGTCTTGTTGTTTTCCTGTGTACTTACAAATAAGGTAATTAATTAAATGGGAAATTTTAATGTTTCGTGCATAACTATATGCCAAGAAGAATTTTTTAATTTTTCGGAAGTCACAAAGAATAAACAAATGAATCCAATTTTGATAGTTTTCAACCTATTAATTTCTTTTGTATGCTTCATGGAACACTGCCAAAGAATATCGGCGGCCAGCAGAAAAAGCAAACAGACATATTATTTCAATTTCAAAAATTTAAATTATTCCAGAGGAAATGGTCTCGTCCAAACTTTCTAGTATATTCTTTAATAAAGGTATTATTCCACAGAACACCTTGCTATGTACACCTTGTGTACATAGCTATGAAATTCTAACTTTTGGCATGAATTCAGCATTTTTACTGAATCTATCGTGTAATCCTTGGCATTTTGCAGGGGGAAGGGGGGATTACTCCCTGGTATGTGGTTAACAATATCCGAAAATCGAATTTGTGTAATAAAATAAGATAAATTTTTAAAGATAAGATAAATTTTTCCCTTACCTATTGAAACAAAAGTCTTACACAGAACTACACTTGTAGCTACAAAATCATACACCAAATTTTATATATTTAAATCATTTAGTTTTTAAGTTATTATGTTTACATTATTCTGAAAGTATAAACCTACAGGTGATCAACCCGTTCTTAGATTTGAACGGAAATTTGATAGACACCTAAACTATAGATGTTAAAGGCATTTACCAAATTTTATCTAACTCTCTTCGTTTTGTAGTTATTGGGTTAACTTACAATCATAGTCGGACATACAGACTTTCTCTTAATGGATTTTGCTCCAAATTTGATAAAAATCTACAAATTTGATCTGAAAACTGTATACCAAATTTCATTCAACTAGCTCTATGTATTTTTGAGTTATCTGTATCACTACCAGACGAGCATTCATCAAAAATGTGTTTTTCGAAAAGGAAATCTAAAACGCGGAGATTCGTCAAAATTTCGAGAGCTTGAATTTTTTGACGACTGGGTCTTTACTTCGTATACGAGAAAGTAAAAATATTTCTTTCTATGGGATTAATCAAATAGTTCATATCATTCTTTTAATTTTAGGAACTACATTTCTCGAATAATCAGGTATTCTTACACTATAAATAAAATAAACAAATCATTAAAAAAAGGATTAGCATCAGAATGAAACATTTGAAAATTTTCTGAATCCTTCAAAAATTCACTTCTGAAAACAGTAAAAATTATATTTCATTCCTTTTTTTTATATTACGTACGACAGCAAAAAGTACTATTTGGCTGATTTTTAATTAAAATATTTCCTAAAATTTAAATTCAGTATCAAAACAAGTGAAGATTTTAAAGTATTGCTTTGGAAACGAAGAGTGGAAAAATTCCACTAACTTAATAAAACTAAACGAAAATAATTAATTGAAATATATTATTATCATAATATAATTACTTCATGTGAGATCAAAAACGTAACTGTGAATTTTATACATTATATTGTAATTCTAAATTACGTCTGTAGAAAGAAAAATGGATCCCCCCCCCCCCCAAATGAGCTCTCTTGTTTATATATAACAAGTGAACTTCTTTCGACTTCATTCACAGAAATTCAGCAGAAATACAAATTTAAATAATATTTTTATTTACATAATAGAATAGGTGAATACCTTCAAATGCTCTATTAATGTTAATGTAATTAAAATTAATAGTTGGCTAATGTATGCAAACAATCCATGAAATTTAAAAAAACAATTTACATGAGGCTTCTACTCAAGTCTGATGATATTAATAATCCAAATAATTTACTTCGTGACAAACAACTGAAATAAATTTTTGTAAGTATTAATACCAAATGCAAAAATGACAAATTAGAAGCATTTAGAGGAAACAATTGCACTAATTAGTCGAAACCTTCGAAATTGTTGCCGAGTAAGGAGTTACCGTTATTACTATAAACCAGCCAATAACACTGTGTTAATTCTTTTTTGGGGGGGGGGGAAAGGGGTTTCCAGCCTACTGGTGCTTTTACATGGCTAAATTATAAAGTAGTATTTTTACTGCTTTGATGGTTGAGTTGCTCATTCAAAAATGCTATTATATTATCCAGATATCCTAGCGAATAAAGGGTAGAGGACTTCCGATTTTTTATATTTAAAAAAAGGGAAAAAATCTGCGGTGAAAAGTTTAAATCTAAAATTCATAGATATTAAAAAAAAAATTATAAAGTGAGCCGTCGAATGTTAGAATAAATCAGTAAATGGTGACTTACATGGCGCTTTTAATTTTTTTTTTAATTTGAGCAAAGTTTTTGTGATTCTGCGGAAGTGAGTGTGTGTTATATTGAAAGTAATAACTTATAAAGATTGCAAGTAGATATTTGCTTGATTTTTCAAAAAAAAACAAACAGAAAAATCGAAGAAATGCTAATATGTTCTTTTCTATCTATCCGAATTTGCAGAGCGGAAAAATAGTTCCAACCGATTTCGATATGATTCTTATGCCGAAAATAAGCAGAGAAAGTTCATTTCAGTTACGTTCTGCCTCCCTTATTTCGTTCTCGTTGTTCACACAAAAAGTGCCTCTAGGGATTGCAATTGAAACAAAGCATTAATTTCAAAATTTCCACAATTTTTATTTTCATTCTGATTTTCTGTCTAATTCTTTAAGTAGTATAGAGAAAGTATAGAAATCGTCAAAAATTTGGAACACGAGATTTTGACAATTCTCCACGTTTTAGACCTCCCTCAGTTAGGAAAATATCCATCTGTCTGTTTCCTTTCCAATTAGTAATCTCATTTCCCTGTAAGTTCAACCCATATTCACCATTTATTTAAGTATTCTTGTCCCCTCCATTTAGTTATTTCTTCACCAAAAATTGAATACAATCGTGCAGGATTTGACACCAATGGGATTCTCTTTGGAGATCCCTGGATGGTTTGTCGTCTCCTTCTTTCTTTAACAATTTTTTCCCTTCCTTCCATCCTGTGCTACTCCAACTGGTTAGATAACTTAGTGTTATAGGCACCAGAGAGCGGAGGATGGCGTTATGTTTAGTTTAGTTATATTAACGTCCCGTTTGAAGCAACACTAGGGCTATTTTGGGACGGACCTCGTCATTTTGAACCACGGTCAGATGACGAGGACGACACCTGAGCTGGCACCCCCCTCTCCACACCACACCACACCAGCGGGAGGACGTTTGGTCAGGACGGATTTAACGTGCAACAGACCCCCTTACAAGACGGTTCTTCGGTGGAATCGGGTCTCGTACCTGAAAC
Source organism: Argiope aurantia (assembly GCA_026543865.1). Taxonomy (NCBI): domain Eukaryota; kingdom Metazoa; phylum Arthropoda; class Arachnida; order Araneae; family Araneidae; genus Argiope; species Argiope aurantia. The sequence goes on from JAPMOR010044395.1 coordinate 37,435, forward strand.
TCTCCGGTTCCGAAGCCGAGACCTTATCACCAGGCCACCGCGGCCCCAATGGCGTTATGTTATGTCTGTGATAAAAAAAACACTCAAAAACGCTTTGAGCTAGATGAAATTCGGTATACAGTCTTTACCAAACACAAATTTGACAGAAAATCTACCAAATTTGCAGATTTTCGTCAAACTTTGAGTAAAATCTGTTCAGAGGAAGTTCGTCTGTCTGTCTGTCCGTCGATAATTACAAAACGGAGATAGATAGATAGATAAAATTCCTTACTCAAATTTAGCTCCCTCTGTTTATACACCCATCAAACTTTGGGCTTAATCCAACAATGTCTGTCGATCTGTACTTTCAAACGCATGTAAACACGATAAAAAATGCAGTGACTTAAATATATGTACAAATGTAATTTCTTGTCAAATTTTTGTTTCAATCGGTTTGGAAAAACGCATCTAATATACAAGTTCGATTTCGGATACTATTAACAGAATGACAGACATTAATCGCCAAATAACTCGCCAAGGGAGATACGATGGATTCAGTAAAAATGCTAAAATCATGTAAAAAATTAATCTTTCGCAACAATTGAGCGCCAATGCCATGCAAGACGTTCTCTGGTATGACAAGTTTATTAGAGAGTACCAGTGGCGTAATGAAGTTATCTTACATGTAAATGTGCTTAACTTCCAGTACATAAGTAAACATGTGAATTTGTATTTCTATCTGTATTGACTTTCATGTATATACAAGTATAGATAGTAGTCTCCCAAAAACTTTCGCGTATATTCTCCAATAAAGGTAGAACCCTCCCTCCCCAGCGAATGTACCTTGGAAAAGGCCGTGAGCACCATGTCAAAGATTTAGAAAATTGATTTTTCTACTACAATTGTAGCTCTGTGCCAGTAGATATTTATTTCTGTGTAGATCATGCTTACTCGGTTTTCGTCGCTACATTATAATGTTCATGTGTGGGACTCTGAAAATAAAAGTCCGAGCACTTGTGGCGTTCACGGCTTTGCTCAAGGTCGATAATTTTTTATGCGGAAGATAAGAGTGATATGCTAAGAAACTTGAAGGGAGACCACTCCAGCAAGTTTTAATACAGTAAAAAAAAATAAAAAGTAGTACAAATTATTGTAGCCTCATAATTCTTTGGTCTTTCTATCTGCCTTTATTTTAATTTTAAAAAGTTATTCTTAACTACAATTATGGATATTTACACAGAAAAATATATTGATTGTTATCACCATGCACTTGCGTGTATTTGGAGTAATTGAAACAATGATATGATTAAAATGATTGAATAAACAATGATTTTATTAAAATCAAGTAAAAATTTTCGAAAGTTTTTTTTTAAATCAAATAAATTATTGCACCGAAATATAATGGATGCCACAGAAAAACTAATTTTAAAAAAAAATTTATTAAGAGATTGAATGTAGTTTTGTGCGATAAAATACTCCGAATTTATCAAGAAAATATGTAAAAATTTCAATTGATTTTTAATTATATTTGTAGAACTAATGCACTACCCAAGAAGAAACTACTTGCCAAATGTGGAGCTTTTAAGTACAACGGCTTGCTGTCTAGAATGATTTTCCCATCGTACATTCAAGATAGTATCAAGTACATCGTAGATAGTATCCAGCCTATGGGCATTAATATGATAAAACATTTTCTATATTTTACTTTCTCGTATACATGGTACAAGAAAAAGTACAGTGATCATCAAAAAGTTCAAACTCGAGATTTCGACAAATCTCCACGTTTTAGATGTTCCTGAGTTCGATAAACATATTTTCGGAAAATGTCCGTTCGTCTGCCTGTATGTCACAAAGATGAATAAAAAACGCTTTAAGGTAGACGATTGAAATTTGGTATACAGTCTTCACACCAAATTCGCACAGCTCTACCAAATCTTGAGCAAAATGCATTCAGAGGAAGTTCATCTGCTCGTCTGTCCGAATGTAAGTGAACACGATAATTACAAAACGAAGAGAACTAGATAGACAAAATTAAGCAGAGGGATTTAGCGTCTATATTGTAGACACCTGTAAAATTTTGATCCTAATCCAACGAGGGGTTGACTTTCTGTCAATCTATGCTTTCAGAAACATATAAACGCGGTAATTCAAAAACGCAATGATTTAAATATATCAAACCTGATATGGGATTTTGTGGTCAATTTTTGTCACAATTTTGCAATTTTGTGTCACATTTTTTTTCTTTCTTTTCTAACGGTTGAGAAAATCGTGACTAGCACAAATTCGATTTTTGAATAATATTAACATATGCCAGAGATTTATCTCGCCAAGGATAATATTCAAGTATAATGTACTCAAGTATAAATGCTAAATTCAAGTCAAAAGTTAATATTTCGCAACTATTGTGCGCCAATGGCACGTAAGGAGTTCTCTGGCATGACAAGTTTATAAGAGCGTAAGCGAGAACGTTTTTGGAGACCACTACCTTTGGTTATAAATTAAAAATTAAATATTATATTCCAAATTCTGTAGTGGAGGTGTAACTAATTGTAATTGTCTGTAGTGGAGGTGTAACTAATTGTAATTGTCTGTAGTGGAGTTGTAACTAAGTAATTTTAATACTGTATTCCGTATCTTCATACGGAGTTGCTCTTGCCAAATTTTCAATTTATTATTCATTTATTTTCAATTTATTTTTATGATTCATTTGTCGATTAGGTCTTGTTTTATTCTAATTTTTATTTTGTGAGATTTGCGTTCAACATTTTAGTAGGGGAACTATCATTTTTTGTCTGTAAGATTCGTGCTAAAATAAAGACGAATAACACTGCTCCAACTTCTAAATGCGAAAATTAACGACAATCATGGACGCATGATTAAACGTTTCAATATTAACTTAATTTTGAATTTTGTATGAGTTTAAAGTTAAATTCAGTTGAACAGAAATACAAGTTAATCAGACAAAAAAACAAAAACATCTGCAGTTTAGAAAAGAGTGCATGTCTCTTATTTCAAAGAAAAGGATTCTTAATTCTGATTTACAAATATCTCGTTTTCTTTATAACTACAAAATATGGCTACATATTCTTTTTTACTTTATCGTATGTGCAGTGTAGAGAAAGTATAGTAATCGTCCAAAAATTTGAACTTGAGATTTTGGCGAATTTCCATGTTTTAGAGAAACACGTTTTTGGAAGGTGTCCGTCCGTCTCTCTGTGTGACAAAGATAACTCAAAATTGTTTTGAACTAGACGGTTGAAATTTGTCACCCGGTTTTTATTCTAAATATGTAGATTTAAATCAAAATTTTAACAAAAATCTCTTCAGAAGTCTGTCTGTCCGGCTGTTCGAACATAAGTTAACACAATAATTACAGTATTACCTAACATAACTAAATTCGGTGCAGAGATTATTAATATCCACAAGATAGACGCTGTCAAATTTTGAGCGAAATCCAACGACAGGTTAACCGTCTGTAGGTCTGTTGTTTCAGAAACATATAAACGCAATAATTCAAAGACGCAGTAACTCAAATGCATCAGATTTGGTTTGGTGTTTTGAAATTATAAGTGAAGTTTTGGGCAAAATTTTTGTTTCAATCGGTTGAGAAAAGATATCTAAAGCACAAATTCGGTTTGGTTTGGTTATATTAACGTCCCGTTTGAAGCAACACTTGGGCTATTTGGGGACGGACCTCGTACTTTTGAACCGCGGTCAGATGACGACACCTGAGATGGCACCCCCCTCTCCACACCACACCACACCAGCGGGAGGACGGTTGGTCAGGACGGATTTAACCTGCAACAGACCCCCTTACACGACAGTTCTTCGGTGAAATCGGGTCTTGAACCTGAAACCCTCCGGTTCCGAAGCCGAGACCTTACCACCAGACCACCGCGGCCCCAAGCACAAATTCGGTTTTCTGTTACTATTAAAGCATGACAGGAATTATCACCAAATAACTCATCAAGTACAACACGATAGATTTAGTAAAAATGCTAATTTCACGCCAAAAAATTAATATTTCGTTACTATTGTACGTCAAGCCGTGTTTGGCGTTCTCTGGCATAAAAAGTTTATAATGCGAGAAAGTTTTGGGGAGACAGCTCTGGCTGTTTTATAATGTTGTTAAAAAATATTTCCTGCAAAAAAGCCTATATAATCATTTCTTTTTATTGTGAAATTTATGTAGAAATCCATCGCAACGATTTCAAATTCAAGAAGCTTTTTTATTAATTCACAATAAGAATTAGGCATTTTAGTAATAATAGGCAAAATCTTGGATTTATTCAGATACGGAAATCGAATGAAATCAACTTCTCACTCGGGTTTTTTTTTTTTTTTTTTACTTCGTTAATAGTTATTGCGTGACTTATTTTCTCGATCCCAATGGAAATCACGATTAGTCTGAATATTAGCTTCATGAAGTTCGTTAGAAAAATATTGACAAACTAAGTGAGGTAAATATTTGATTTACAACATGATAAAGTATATAATTTGTCAAAATATTTGAAAAAATTACTGTGCCATGAAATATTCTTTTCAATGAGACTTTATGCCTCTCAAGATGGATTTGTCGTGACACTCAAGTATTTCTAAAAGTTTCCCAATTTCATTAACATAATCGAAGTCATAAAGTAGGTGTTTATCCTTGACATGCTAAACATTTTTATTTAAAAAAATCTATATATTTACATTGCTGTCAGAAACCAATTTCAAAGCTTGATCTGAAATAACTTGTAATGAAATATAAATATAATCATTGCTAATTTGGCTTGTACTTAGAGCGATAAAAATTTTGGCTCTTATTAACTCAGAAGAACACCAATATAATCGATATTCAAAAAATATCTCTAATTCGAGTTAAAAAGGAGCAAATTATAGTGGATGACAAATCTATGTAGGACTTAAAATGAAATGTATTACATTACCTTTATCAAGATGATTAATTTTCTCGATAGGGAAATGATTATTTTAATACGGCGCTAAAATAGAAAGGCTCCAAAATCTATTATTCATGTACTTTTCGGATCTTCCTGTGTAATAAATTCATCACCTAGCAACCATGAGATGATACATTCCGTGCTCGGAGATCGGAAAGAAAGTTTTCCAACATAATGTTTTTCAGTTAGCGAAGACACTGAACAAGTTCTTGAGGAAGATCTCATGATCTAAAAGAGCTACCTTCTTCACATTTAGAATTTTTTTTAATTAAAAATTTTAATTTGTTTCGTACTTTGATCGATTAGTTCTTTGATTAAAATATGCAGTTGCATTTATATCGTTTTTTTTTTATAATTGATATTTGAAAATTGGGAAAGCAATCGATTGCTAGCGAGCAGACGAACAACAATTGAGAGCTCAACCAATTTATCTTTCTCGATGCTCCTTAATCTAAAGTTGAATATGGGCACAAAAAGCAGCTAAAGTGTGACAACTGAAGGAAAAATTACAATTGAACAAACTTCCTGGATATATCTTAAAAGAAATATAAAGAGACAATGATTACTAATGGTGGACAGAAAAATAACGCCTAATAGTTGAGCAAGTTTGCCATTGTGGATATTTCTTTCCCCAAAAGTTCATTACAGAAAGAACATCAATTAATTATGGACAGACTAACAAAGAAGGATAGCTAGGCAAGCTGGACGTTCGAGTTTTTTCTTGCACTATCAAAATGAAAATAAAGAAACTACAGCATTCAGCTATGGACAAAACAGTAACTGACAATTCAGCATGGCTTCCATTTTGGATATTTCTTGTTCTGGGTGGTAAAACATTTGGCCGAAATAGTCAAACCATTATAACATATCTTTCTTATTTTGAAGTCATTAAATTCAGTGTATTCACTGTATATTTAATTCTAGCGTCTATAATTTCATTTTCGTATATTGCATCCTGGAGAATAAGCTGTGCGTATGTGATTTCTGCAGTTTTGTCATATGCTTTATGGTATTCAATGTTGCTTCAAAGAAAAAAAATTCAGATTCTGGTTTCTTCCCTGAGTTCTTTCTCGAAACTGAAAAGATATCAACTCAAGAAAAATTATGAATATTTTGTAAATACGACACTATTCTTACATGGCATTGTTCCTATTTTTTATGGAATTTTATATGCATGCCAAAATGATGGATTAGAAGACGACTTGGGGTTTTGGAGTTTCAAGTACACGTTTCAGAATAAAAACTACAACAGAGCCGTATATTTCATCGGCGGATATGTACATAGCACTGTCATTATAGAATTCCCGACCCTAACAACTTTATCAATGTGTTATCTTATAAATCGTTGGGCACTTCTGCTTTCCAGTTATAATATTTACTTGAAAAATATGGATTTTCATGCAAAACCAGCAAAGTTTTATAGTATATTTGAAGAATACATATCCATTGAAAAAAAATTACGTATCTTGAAGGAAGCTTTTTCAATACCACTGTTTCTTTGTTTGGCATGTAGTTTTGTTAATTCATATATTGTTCTAGAGGAAATTTTGCAATTCGATTTTTCATCATTTATGTTGAGGGACATAATCACCTACTCAATCATGGATGTGGTATTTACAACTGCTGTAACAATCTGCTGTTCCATGATCCCAGAAAATATGATAAAAATTAAAACAGTCATTGAGATACTTCAGGACAAATACCAGTTATGCGGTTTTACTAAAGAGAAAGAAATCCATTTTCTTAAAAGAATCGAAGAAAAGAGTATCATCTATTTTTCTGCCGCTGGTATGGTTACCATTGAAAGGAGCTTACTACTGTCAGCTTCTGGAACTCTTTTAACCTACGGATTACTGATTTATAATATTAATTAATCTTTTCAGTTATCACAATCTACTTCTTCGTCCAGCTCTGAGACAAATGGATAAATTTGCATGACTGGACACTTTAACAGCATAGGCGGGAACTATGATTGAATTATAATAACATCACCAGCCGCGATACAATCCTATCCAAAGAAAGTACGTTCCATCATCGGCAGAGATTAGTCAACCCCACACCATTTTTGTACTCATTACACCTGCGAGAACCAACCACCATGCCGGTAGTTTCTCATATCCATATATAAGATGCCTCCAGGGAGCATCCTTTTAGATATCATCATAACTGACTACTTCTATTCGCACAGAGGCACATGGATAAATCTGCATGACCGAACACTGTGACAGCCATAGACGGGAACTATGCTTGAATCTTAATGGCTGTCGCTGGTCACGATACAACCCTTCTTGAAGGGCTTCCCCTTAGTCAATAGAGGTTAGTATACCTCACACCATTTTTGTAACTATAAGGGCGACGAGAGTCAATCATCATGGTGGAAAGTTCTCATCTCCATATCTGAGGTTGCTCGCAGGAGGATAGTCTTTTAGATATATGATCCTACTTCTATTCGCTATTATGTACACTTAAGGAAATAGTCATCTCTAAAAGAAGGATTCACTCATCTTAGCTTTCACAAATACAAGAAACACCAGGAAAGCGCATAATTAATTTTTTTAAAAAACTTCATCTAGATATTTAAATTCGTTTGGTATTTTGTACTTTGTGTGTGTGAGAGTGAGTTATAAATTCAGCTCGAATTCTAAGGATGTTTTCGTGTTTAGTTTTGACAGATTTTATGCAACTTTCATATTCCTTGATTTCTTCCTTCTAAAAGTGAAAATTAGCACTGGACTGTTTACTTACTAACGTACTAGAGCTCTGCAAGCTTGAATAACTGTATATTTTCAATTATTCTTTATAATTCAACAAGTATTTTCAGGACTTAAGTATTAGTAAAACAAATGATTTTAGCAAAACTTTGATTTCACATGAAATACGCCATCTGGTAATGAACTTCATAGAAAATATCACTAGATTCCAAAAATTTATATAATAATGAATTATGAGATACAAATTTCCCTAATAAATAGAAAATAATAGGAAAAATTTATAATACACTGTTTTGATTATATTTAAAATAGATAATTTTTTCTCAAAAAATTTTGGATGTAAAATAAGCGAAAATTTTTAGACACTAAGAAGAATACTATTAAAAAAAATCCTAAATGCGCAATTCGTAGCATAACAAAAATATACATTAATTAAAACTTAAAATAAAAAACATCAATTAAAATTTAAAATAAAAAATATATAATAAATGTGATTAAGATTCCAATTACTCTTAAAGTAATATTTAGTACTTAATGGTCTTGCAATTTTGTTTTAATCTTTATATATTTTATAATAAAATATTTCCTACTTTTTAGCACATTAGTAAAAATATTTTTTAGAAACTTTTCTTATATTTATTATTTCTTCACCGACGTTATTAGCTTTGTTGTCGTTTAATAATAAGGGTAAAATTCTGTAGTGTTATTAGGAGTTTCAACTGCAATTTTTCAAATTGGCAGTTTATCAAACTTTTATTGTGTTGCGTTTTGTGATTGCATAAATTACCGTGACAACTTCTTAAAAATTGCTTTGAATATTTATTGGTAGAAAGTGAACTATATAAAACTGTTTCTTGAATAACAGTGGAATTTCTATCTAGTTATAACTTTATTATTAATATTTTGTTTTATCATTAATAACAGCTTTATTTACTTCTCTCGATAATTCTGATGCAGTATTATGCAATTGTATTTGCAATTCGGACTAATATATATGGCACAAAAAAAAAAGTAGTATTACAAGAAAAATAGTTTTCATCATGAAATTTAGAATTTCAATCCCTTCACATTTTTCAAAAATAAATATCTTACCCACGTTGAAATTTTATTACAGAAAAAAAGAAAGTGAAGAGACAGTCTAATGGGAAAATAGTAATAAAATATCTTTTTTTTTTCATAGTTATTTTGAAGGAAGTATTTGGTAGTTTCAGTAGTTTTCCTTTTATATTAAATATGGAGGATAGATAAAACATATCAAAGTTTGAAAGAATATAATGTGCAACAGAAAACAAAAAATATGGAATAATTTTCCATATTAAAGCCTTTAAAACTCAAATATTCTGAAATTAATATTTTTCTAAATACTAATACCGTATAATACAACTGTTAATAATAAGTCACTAGTGCCATCATACATTGAATAACAACTTCATTTATCGAAAAGAAGTGCACAGTGTTTAAACCGTGATTAGAAAAAACTGTTTTTACAACATTGCTTCACTAAAAATAAAGCTTCTAATCCGTAAAATTCATTTTACCCTAGCTATATATTTGTTTAAGAACTTCCCAAAATTAGCCAAATTTCATCTTCAAGATCAGAAATAATTGTAAGCACACCGGATTCTTGCTATTTAAACATAGAGGGCGGATGATTTTGCCCTCTACTATAATTGCCTTCTAATCAAAGCGGGCAAATCACTTGGCGGGAGCTTTCGCCATCGAAGGTAAATTACTTGCTGGCAAAAAAAAAAAAAAAAAAAACGTGCCTCGTAATATCAGAATTATAAAAACTCGTGCTCGTTGCATATTAATCAAAAGTGTTGAAGTATTTTGTTTTTCGCGTCTCTATTCATATTTTTATACTCCGATTATTCTTTTGAGGAAAATTTTAATAATTGGTATTCATCATATATTTAGAATTTTAATCTACACTTATAATAAAGCTCAATGTGTGTGTGTGTGTGTGTGTTGGCGCTCTACAGGTCAGAGCATTCAACCTACAGCTACCAAATTTGGCACGTGTATACCTTGGAGGCCGGGAATGTGCACCTGGGGGTTATTTTTTCGAATTTTTAACTAGAATTGTATTTATTTAAAAATTAAGCGAAATTTTGACGTGTTTCTGCCATAACTTCCGGAAATATTACCGCACAAAAAAGATTTTTACATGAAGTTAAAGATCAAACATTTATCTTTTAAATGATACTAATGTTTTAATCTTAAAATTAAATTTCTATTTTTAATGAATTTTTAAATAAATATTTTAACTGTGTTTTTCAATAATTTTTTTCGTAAAAAATAAAAATAAAATTTAAGTACGTTTCGCATTTATGGGAAAAAATTAGCTTTTTTCAAAGTGTTGCCATCACATTGATTAAAGCTCCAATTAAAAATAAATTAAATCTTTTTGGAAATGAAATCGGCAAAAATATAATTTTCGGCAGGTGTTTGTAGGAAATGAAACAAACATGAAATATTATTTTTTGTAAAAAATAAATTCAAGAAAAATTATTTTATGATCTTTTACACTCTCTATATTATTAATGCAATAAATCAGTTTTATTTTAAGGCTTGTTTAATAGGAACAGGATATCCATTCAAATCAAGGCCACACAGCTAATTTGTAAACCTTTAGTAAGACACAGATCTGCTAAAATGGTCTAAATGGAAAATGATTATATTTTATGTAACTTGATTCAATAAATGCACTAATAAATAACAAATTTTTGATTTTACATTAAGCTTCTGCTGTGGAAATCACGAATAACAAAATATTCTTGAAATTTTTGTTGAATTATTCTTTGTGATATTGCATAAATTATGAAAAATGTTTTGTAGTTCACATAAGACTTAAATACCGAGCGATTCTGTTTGCAATACTCATATTCAATAATAATAATAATAAATAAATAACAATAAAGATGATAAATAAAATAAAACGCTTGGTTTCATTAAAAAATATCTTTACATTAATTGCAATTTCAGCATTTCCACTTTAAATTAAAGTTGAAGTTTTACCGGAAATGACAACAAATTAGCAATATATATATAGTAAATTGAACGAAACGATCTAAACAACAGTATAAGTTTGGTATGACTATCAAAATTTGAAGATTAAAAATGTTTTGTTTGAAAATCTATTAAGAGACCAGTTACTTAAAATATTTAATTGAAAATTGTAGTGAGCGGTAATACTGGCGAACCGGCTGGTCGCCAAAGGCGGCTAGTGATAAATAAATTAAATATTTTGCAAGTTCGTTAAAGGCTCAAGTCAAATTTTCTTTTATTAACTAAGAAATTTTCTTTAACTTTTTGACATTAGGGATATTGTTATTTTTTTTAATATTACAGAAAATTAGCGAAGATATTACTATGTTGAAATGAAATGGCACGCTATATTGGCATGGAATGAAAAGCCAGGCTTGCTTAGATGTTCTGCAACTCTAATTAGTATTTCGAAAAGAATAAAATTAGTAATTATTTGCATAAAAAGGCATCATAAATTTTGTTAATTCATTATTCTTATTTACACTAAAACAATTTTGTTCAGGCTTATTGGGTATTAAAAAACGCCTTATTATTATTATTATTTCTGTTTATTTCTGCAACTATAAAATCATAAACTTAATAAACAAATTTAAAACGAAATAAAGTTGCTTTATGGCTCAATCTACATTATCAAAAACGTAATGACTGCAGTTTTTCTCTTTTTAAATACGTATTTAATATCATGTGAGAACATGATGTTGTTTTGGTTTGGGGTTTTTGAAGCCCCAAAAATTGGTGTAATCATAAAAAAATCGACAACAATATTCAGATGAATCTTTTCATTTTAGACTCTTCCCCTCATTGCAGATATAAAACAAATTTTTGAAATTTCGTCTCTCTGTCTGTCGGTCTATGAATATGATTGCTCACAAAGCTTTAAATTAGAAGAATAACACTTAGTATATGATTTTTTCACCAAATTTAGATATTTCTATCAATTTTAAAAGCAGGAAGCCTATTCGTTTAGCTTTCCTAATAGAAGTGAACATGATAGATACAAAACACAAAGCGATAAATATAAAAATTTTAATATGCAATTTAAGCATTCGTATTAAATATTGAGCTAATACATTAAGAGTTGTCCGTCTGGCGATCTATGCATTCTCATGTATATAAACACAATAACTAAACGACTTGGATAAATGGAATTCGTGAACTTGTTACTACGATTGTAGTCCTGCATCAAAATTCGTTTTCAGTCAGTCGAATAAAGGATGTTTAAAGTGTCTTCTTCACTATGGATGTATAGGATATATAGTCACGGTTTCAGTCAGTCGAATAAAGGATGTTTAAAGTGTCTTCTTCACTATG